>VZTV01103896.1:0-26307 GCA_013400875.1 Anhinga rufa | reverse complement strand
GGGTCCCTTCCAACTCAGGGCAGCCTATGATTCTATGATTCATCACAAGTGTGTTCTTCATCATGGGAGCAACAATCAACCTTTTGCAGTTCTTTTGACCATATTATGTCCACATTTCTGCACAGTGGCAGAGACTTGGCAAATATGGTATCTAAGAGTTTAACAGACAGCTGTGTTTAAAATTAGAATCTTGGCCACCCAAGGCCAACTTTCTGTGTGCAAGTGCCCTGTTTTTCCAGATATCTGGACCTCTGCCTAGACTACACAGAGCTCAGAGCATAAATTAGAAATCCTACACTGCCAGTCTTGTGCTCATCTTCATATAAGGACTTGGAACTTTCCACTCCAAAATCCTGTTCCAGATGACCTAAAAGAAAAATATTAATGGGCAATATCCTTACATTTAGCCTAGCCTATAAAAACAGTTATAAAAGCTATACAAAGTAGTGCAAAGTATTTGATTTTTACATAGATTATCAGGTGTTCTTATACCCCCATTGAAATAAAAATAAGATAGTGAAAACTGATGTTTTTCTGATTGTGACTCCTTTCTTATGAGAAAATCTTAAAAGGAAATACATTTAAATCAATAAGAAACTTGGTTATGAAGAGTCATTCAAAGCCACTAGATTTTAGCAATTCATACTTGGTGTATTTTTTTAATACTATTTTAGTATCCGTCATCTAGAGGGAAAATAAATACTGCGTTGTAAGATAGGAGCTCCTGCAGGTTATTGTCCTATTCTGCTTTCCTATAGCAAGGATACTTTGATATGGATCTTTGATTTCCTTTAGTTTCTGAATCTGATTTCTGAACAGTTATGAAACACGAATGTTTATTTTAAATGTCTTTGAGCTCTTCTGGCATGTTTTTGTTCAGAGACTGGTATGATGTTTTTTAATGCACTCTCTGAAGTCTTCAGCAACTATAAAAAGGAGAGCTGGATTCCTTTCCCATAGGCTTTATGGTGAAAAAGGAGCTGTTACCAGATACAGTCATCTTACCAATGCAAATTGAAAATAAATTTAACAATTGCTGAGTGGTTTAAGAGGATGGTTTGTAGGCAGGGTATAAGCTGAATTCTTTCCCCATATTTTCTAGTGAAGAACTCTGATATGTAGTTGTTATTTGAAGTGTAAGTCACAGCTCCACTACTGTCAAGCCATTATTTTCATCCGAAACATACGTCACCTATTCTAGAGAGTTATGTGAGCCATGAGTCATAGTCTGCTATAGACATGCTCAAACTTTGAAGAGGTGTTGGTAATAAGATTAGTCTTCAGCAATCCTACTGACTGATTTTGCTGACTGATTGTGCTGACTACTGAAAATTGTACACTGAGATATTTGATCCCCAAACATGATACAGAGATCATACCTAACTTGAGACCTTACCTAACTCAAGACCTTACCTAACTCAAGATGGTGGATTCCTGACTGGGACGTGTGCTAGGGACTTTCACAGACCTTTCCTAAATTTTTTAAGCTGATGTTCTCATAAGCTTAAAAGTAGATTAGAAGCTGACTACATGACAGAAGAAATAATAAGAAACGGAAAAACAAGAGTAAAAATATTTTTATTCACAGTACAGACACAGATACTCATAAGTCCAGGTCCCCACAAAAAGCCTCCACCTGAACAGAAAATACAATATGTGCTCCTGTGCATGAAGTAAAGTTGATATAACTGTGGTATGGCAGAGACTAAAAGAGTTTATACTGTTCATTTCCAGGGGAAATGTAAAACAAGAAAAGCTTTCGTGCAGAAAAAGAAAAGGCTCAAATTCCAGAGAGAGTACTTCAGTTGCTGCTTTGTACTTGGTAGGGTACAGAAATAACTGAGAAAATGAGTGCTTATTTTAAAGAGCAGATGGATGATGGTCAGAACTGAACGTGTAAAGATGATAAATTAGAAAAGCAAAGAAAACCTGATTAAGCAGTACACTTAAACTTCTGAGCACACATGTAGCTGTGGAGTTGGACACTTAAAATTGGCATGATACAGCATACAGCATTAATAGCCATTTTCTACCTCACTGTCCAGCAAGAAAGGACTGTCTTAAAATTCATTAGAGTGATTTTGATGTACTATGTGTAGCTGTGTTGGCTTTACTGAACTGCTCAGATTAATCAAGGACAAAGCTATAAGCAAGCTATCAGATTAGGATTCTTCTTGAGGAACTGTACCAGAAATGAAAGACTCCTTTAACAATTTGGAATAACAGTGGCAAACCCATTAGATAGAGACATATTCCAGGCAAAGTTATTGAGTAGTAGTGTCCTTTCAGTAACTCAGATATAACGAAATGCCAGCCTTCACTGCACTGCAAATGGCAACTGTTCAAACTTTCCCATAAAAGACAGGAACATCAGGATTGAATTTGGCTAGTGTAATTAAAAAAAAAAGTCATTCATTCTAAAATAAATCTTTGTCTAATCAAGAGTGAAAATTATACTTCTCATCAAAAAATCCTGATAATAGGCAAAAAATATTGAGTGCATTGCATTTAATATGATATTGGAAAAGGTTGCAATGACAGTTGAAAACTACTTGCCCAAATGGATATTGGGGAAAACAGTAGATAGCTAGAGAGATCAAGGCTGAGCTTAATTAACCTGAAAATAGAGCAAAAATTGGGGCACTATTATTATTCATTAAAAGTAACACTGCAAACATAATGAGATACACCTATAGACATTTTGAGTGAAGATAAATTGACTTTGTTATGGCAAATAATAACATTTACCTTTTCTTATTGAAGTTCCTTTGTTAGTTCAATGCTTAATAACTTGGATGACAATGTTCATACTATTTAATGTACTTCAGGGCCTGGATGTCTCGTCTATGTGTATACATCTATTCGGAGACTTTAACAGAAGCTTCTATTTGACACAGGAGACAACAGCAAAATGAAAAAGAAGAGTGCATTAACTAATAAGCATGAGTTAAATAACAAACTTAAGAGAAAAAAATTGAGTGTAGAGGAACTGCTACAAGCTCAAATCCAGTTTCAGGCAGTGAGGAAGGACTCTGGCACTTAGGCAATGTATATACTAATGAAACCAGAGGGACAATGTCATTCTTTGCTTCTCATGACAAGTGGGATCACTTAGTTTGTGTACATACAGCCAAATTCTTTCGCCCTCCAGAACAGGATGGCTAGTCCTTGGTGCCTCCTGTGAATGGTTTCTGGCTTTTACAAACTCCTAAGCTACCCCAGGTGCTATCTGGGAGAGTACTAAGGGTACAGACCAAAAACATGCCAGGGATGGTGCCATTGGTGTGGATGAGTCTGTGCTTATGTGAGAACTGGTGTCCTGGTCCTTTTGGTAGGCCAGTAAAAATATAAATGTAATGTCCAGAAAGTCCAAATATCCATACAGACCATATGCAAAAAAAGGAGATATCTACTGAGAAAAGCCCAGCCAAACATGCAAGCTGACAGCTATCCAATCTAGCAATAGCAATATTTCAGGGGTTTCTTCTGCAGGCATCTGAACCAGAGGTCTTATTAGACCTAAGCTATAAAGGAAGTTAGGTGAAAAGTGTAAATTAGTTTAGAAAAGAATGAATTAAAATAAAAAACAGCAACACAAAAAAGAAAAAATCCAACAATGCGAGAATATGAATTTGCAGTGTAAAGTTCCTCCAGATTTCCAACTTGGTGCTATCCTAGTTCCTGGATGATGAAAAAATATTCCCTTAATATATGTTTTTTCCCTAGGATGTGATTTAATAACCGAATAGCAGGACTCCTGCAGTTAATGCTTCAGGTTAAGGGAGATTATCTGAAACCTGTGCTGGATGGCTTGTGTAAGACTTGTTGGTATTACACTGAGTCTTTCTTCTTGCGAGACAGGAGGTTTTGCTTTCTGTAAGCATAGAAT
Source organism: Anhinga rufa (assembly GCA_013400875.1). Classification (NCBI taxonomy): domain Eukaryota; kingdom Metazoa; phylum Chordata; class Aves; order Suliformes; family Anhingidae; genus Anhinga; species Anhinga rufa. The sequence continues at coordinate 22,418 of VZTV01103896.1, read as the reverse complement.
AAAAGCCCTACCAGAATAAGGGATCCCAGTGCTCTTTCACATAAACTGTGAGCTCCAAGGCACATGATTAAGAAAATGGAATATTATTGAATGGATGTTATACTTTTTTTAAGAACTACAGATGCACAGAATGATACAGCAGCAAAATATTATTGTTATATTTTTTCACGTCCAAAATCTACCTCACATTTGCTACGGTTAGATGAGTAATGTTTCCAACCTAATTAACCAACTAGCCCATGTAGTACGTTAGCTTCCTCTGAGATTAACATGAAAAATACCAGACTTTTACAGAACCACAGAACAGTAGGGGTTGGAAGGGACCTCCAGAGATCATCTTGTCCAACATCTAAAGCAGGGTGCACAGGACCACCTCCAGGAGGGTTTTGAATGTCTCAAGGGAAGGAGACTGCACAACCTCTCTGGGCAGCCTCTTCCACTGCTCTGGCACCCTCACAGGAAAGAAGTTTTTCCTCATATCAGGTGGAAATTCCTGTGTTGCAACTTGTGCCCATTGCCCCTTGTCCTGTCATTGGGCACCACTGAAAAGAGTTCAGTCCCATCCTCCTGACACACGCCCTTCAGATACTTATAAACATTGATGAGATCCCCCCTCAGTCTTCTCTTCTCCTGGCTGAACAAACCCAGGTCTCTCAGCCTTTCCTCATAAGAGAGATGCTCAACCCCTTGATCATCTTTGTGGCTCTCCGCTGGACTTGTTCCAGCAGCTCCCTGTCCTTCTTAAACTGGGGGGCCCAGAACTGGACAGAGTACTCCAGACATGGCCTCACCAGGGCAGAGTAGAGGGGCAGGATGACCTCCCTCGACCTGCTGGCCACATTCCTTTTAAAGCACCCCAGGATACCATTGGCCTTCTTGGCCACGAGGGCACAGTGCTGGCTCAGGGTCAGCTTGCTGTCCACCAGCACTCCCAGGTCCTTCTCAGCAGAGCCGCTTTCCAGCAGGTCAGCCCCCAACCTGTACTGGTGCCTGGGGTTGTTCCTCCCCAGGTGCAGGACCTTGCACTTGCTTTTGTTGAATTTCATGAGGTTCCCCTTGGCCCAGCTCTCCAGCCTGTCCAGGTCTCATTGGATGGCAGCACAGCCTTCCGGCGTATCAGCTACTCCTCCCAGTTTGGTATCATTGATGATCTTGCTGAGGTTACACTCCATCCCTTCGTCCAGGTCATTGATGAATGTATTGAACAGGGCTGGACCCAGTACAGATCCTGTTGCCTATTGTGATTATAGAAAAGAACACAGGATATGATTTGTAGACATGAAAGAGTTATTGTCAGTCACTCAAAATTATGCATAACAAAACCAATGTGTAATAAAGTGAACATTGCCACCTGTAATCTGAAATCTTCCTAAAACTTAATTTTTCTTCAACCATGAAGAAAAGACTAACCCCTTTAAGCTTTTTTTATTCAACTTTATGTGTGTTCAGAGTAATCCGTTGATTATTATACTATTATTTATAAAGATTGTTTTCTCTGATATTTATTTTTTCTTTTTTTTTTCTTCCCCTGGCAACATTTCTGTCAAGTGATTGCTGTTGCAGAACCAAGGGAATGATAGCAAGAGTGAAACTTCATCTGAAGGTCAGCTGTGAACACATTGTTCTCTTTCAGTGATGCTTTATTGCAAGTCTTCTAGTTTGACATCGTTTGACCACCATTAACCCCAGATCTGTGCACTGCCAAATTGATTGACAGGACAAATATGAGCCAATCTATGCATGGTTACACAATCACAGTTCAAATGTGCATTATAAGGGTAGCAAGATGACTCAGTAATGCTTCAATCATGCTGCCATTTATAGCAGACTGTGTATGTCCACGCAGTCCCTTTCTGGTCTAGGGACTGAGGAACACCGGTGGTTTGTACTTTGGGATATTTTGGTCAGGTCTCCGAAGGCAGAAGTGGTGTGTAGGGGTGGACAATCTGCTTCCCAAACCAGCCACCACCCAGGAACCAGACACATTAAATATTTAACGTCAGACAAAGGCAGGCTGCCTTTCAGCACACAGGAAGTGATGCGTCCTTTTCATCTCCCACCTGAGCAAGTACAGCATCAGCAGCCTGGATTTACATCTGCTGTGATTATGCTGTGATAGCACAGCTGCACCCAGACTCATGGCACGACTTACTCTCCTGCTCCTCATGGACCACAGCAGACCACAGCAGAGGGCAGAAGTGGAGGTGAACTTAGCACCGGCTGAACTGTTCCTGTTGATAGGAAATCCTGTGTTGCCTCCAGTGAACAGCAAAGTGCTTCATATAATATCTAGGTTCATGAGGAAACTGCTGATTATGCTAGCAGTGTGGGATTAGGGTGTCTGCTGGAAGGGGACATTCAGGCTGGGAAGAAGCTAATGGTTATTGGTAAAAGTGTAAACTCACTCCTAATTTGGTATGGTGGACAGTGAGGATGAGGATGCCAAGGAGTTTGAGGAAGAGTGCTGTGCTAGACATGAGGGAGATGGCATCCCTGACTCCTGTCACAGTCATCAGTCGTTTTTGGGTTAGAAAGATTTGCAAAGTAACATGCAGCCAGATGATGAACACATGAAGTGTCCTATTGTGCTTTGCTCCATGAGATGCGTCTGTTATGCAGACAGCATTGATATGATGTGTTTTATTATCAGATGCCTCCCACGGCCAAACCCACTTTCTAATCTGTAAGAAGGCAAGTTGCTCTGCAGGGCTGCAGACCATTGTAGATAACCAGGACCATTGAACTTCGCAAGTGCTGAACTGGTCTTGACTGGCATTCCCTGCTTGCAAACATGTCTGATAAGATCCAACTGCAAAGCACTAGTGTCTGTATAGAGATTATCAAGGCTCAGCATAGGTGTGAAAAACAAAGTGTTCCTCATTGCTCTCAAAGCATATATAACATAGAAATCACTTTTGTCTTCAGTGAACTAGTTCATAAGTCAATGAAAACTTTCTCAGCTAACTGCATGGTAAAGTTATACTGACATTGCTTTGAAAGTACACAGAGTCATTCAACATTTCATGGCAAGACTGAGATTTTCTGTTCTTTTTGTAGCACCTCCAGGTAAGTGACAGTCTATGAATGTCTTATGTCTCATGTCTTTATGAATGACATAAAAAATCACAAGTAATTACTGGAAGATTGGAAAGCTGATTTATTGATAGGTTTGGAGATTACCTAATTAGGCAGCCACAGAATGTAAGTGACTAGAAATATCTGATGTTTGTCTTGATTTGATATCTTAAAAATATTGCTCTCATTTCATTACAGAGAATGGAGTTAAGGTGGGAAGTACATAGGAACTGTCCTGCCTGATTTTCTTTTTTGTATTGTTTAATTTCTAGTTACTAAAACTGCTTGGGATCAAGGGAAGGAGGTAACTTTTCTTAAATTGCCCCCTAAACTGAGATTTGATAATATAGGAAACTCATCTACAGTTTTCCTAGTGCTCCATCAAAAATGACAGGTTCATATGACACGGAGCATTGGTCTGCAACAAAATCACAGTGCTAAGCTGCTTTTATTAAAGCATTTTAGGAAGTTAATGTCACTATGGCTAAATTGGTGCTTCTTCCACTGCTGCAACTCCATGCTAAGGAACATGAATGCCCTCTAAAAGACCTGATAACTGTCAGATGTTGTCTAAAAATAACTGATACTGACCAGGTAGTTAGTGGCTTGTCCCATCACACTTGCGTTTTTCCAAGGGTGTTCTGTGAAATCAAGCTGATCAATTCCTCTACCAGAGATGTCTGAAAAGCAGGTACTGCATTTGGGAGCTGATTAGCTGTTTTCAGAATTTGATCCTTTTAATTTACATTTCAGGATGGGATTAAGGTGGGAATCTGGAGTATGAAAATGCTGTTCTTCTGTTTTCAAGATAGCTAGTTATTTCTGTTTCAGATTAAATCTAGACCATAAAAATAAAGAAGAACCTGTTTTCATGAAATAAAATAATCTGACTTAGGCATCATCAGTTAGTACACTGAAGCTTTTTTCTAAACCAAACAAATATTTTAAGAAGTATTATTTAGTATTTCAACTCTTCTCAAGTATGCAGATAATGCACCATAAACCCGAGCCTTCCAATCAGTAGGAAAACTGTAATTTATTTCAGAGTTAGCATTCCTGAAGAGTTAATTTTGATTCACTGGAATAAGTATGATAATTTATGAGCAATACAGAATGGAGTCTCTAAAAATTTAAAGCTCTTTCCATTTACTATTGGCATAGGTCAAGCATTCTCCATTTACACAAGCAAATTTCCCAGCTAAAAAGAATGCTGCTCATGGGAGCACTCTGAGTTGAGCACTGTGGAAATGTGCGCTACATTCCCACACATGCTTTCTTAGGGCAGTGTAAAACAATTGCTTCTGACTAGCAAAGACTAGATAAATAGTACCTGACTACAATGTTTTTTACAAAAAGGACAGTAATGCAGATTCAGAAGTAGTGGGCTCAGGCTTTTTTCTATAAGGATAGTGAGAAAAAATTTAGGATTTAAGAAAATCTTCCCTAAGGAATATTCTACCATTTCTCATCCCCTTCTCTGCTCTTCCTCTCCTTAAACTTTTCCCCATCCTTTCCCATTCACTTTCTCTTCACCCATAATTGGTTATCCTGCTATGCCACTTACTGGTGGCTGGATAGAATGTAAAGCCATGATTTTTTCATTTGGTCCCAAGCACTAAAAATACATTTTATATCTTTCAAGCCTTTTATGTCTCTCGATATATATTTTATGACTGTTGTTGAGAGTCTCCATCTCCAAGGGTAACATCCAAAGGCTTCTAATCAAACATTCATGCCACCAAATGTTCTCTTCAATATAGCAATTTTTGTTCTTAAAAACAATTGATAAGACCCTTTAAGAAATTTAAGGTTTTTAACTTTTTGAGGGGAGAAGTCTCATAAATGGTGAAAATTAACAAATTTGCTTTTCTTGCAACTCAGTGGATGGCTGCACTGAACAAACCAGTATAGATGTGATCCTCTGAGCATTTTTAATGTTTTAGATGCATGTGTAACTTTCCTTTTCTTGGAAACTTTAAAACCACATTAACTGAGTTCTGTCAAACTAGATTTGAAAATCAGAATTAAAGTTTTACACCTGGAATCTTTTTTATTTTTTGCAGCCCTCTCACAATGCCCAATAAAGTGCAGCACTTGCTTAGCAAAAAGCAGAGTATCTTCTTCCTTACTCTCAGTCCACTATGTTTTCAAAAACACAGATTAACTGATTTTAGGGTCTTAGGGTGTGTCCTACTCATTTTATTGGCATGAATCATTTAACTGCATTCCTGAGAAACAGGGGATGCAAGATTTAATGTCTAGAAAAAAAAAAGACATTGACGACTTATTCTTAGCAATTATAACTGTTTCAAATTTGTACTGTTATGCACCAATAATTGCAGGTAGACAGACAATATTAATATGGAAATCTTCATATTATTCCAGCCATATGGGATGCAAAGATTTATTGCCAGACTAAATAAAGCAGAGTAACAAAACAATACATGTGACACATGGAATGACTATGAGCTCCACTTGGTGTAACTAAGCCTGTTTTTATGTATCTAGCTTGTGCTACAATAGGGTACTACAATACTACAATGGCAACCTTTGGAATAATGCAATACCTATACATTTTACCATTTCCTATCTCTAACTGCATTATCCCTTTTCTAGAGGTCAGTATTGATATTTCAAATAAATTGATCAAAAATCCACCATGGTGGATTTTTTTTTCCCTTCTGCACACCTGCTTCAGAAGAGAGGCGAGTACCTGAAAAACTCTGCTTTCATTAAATCTAGCTGCTGCTATTCCAGGGAAAAAGCCTAAAAATATGAATGGATAAACTCTACAGATCTCATTGGGCCCTCAGAATGATTCATGAACTACCAAATTTACGGTTTTAAACCCATCATATTTCTATGTTATCCAATGATTGCTTTGCATGTGACCATTCACTGGAGCATGCAATAGTCCTTCTACTGTCAGCTAGGTACCCAAACCTGTAATCACTCTCTCTTGCACACCCTTTGTCTGGCAAAATATTTCCAGACATTCTGCAGAGTTTGTTACCTAGACAGGAGTTAAATCAGATGTCTGTGGGTCCAGCTTCTGGCATTTCACTTTAAATATTTTAATAACTCTTTTGGCTTGTGTCTTTTTTAAACTTCTGCAAGTTTAATTTTAGTCATTTTCACATGCATTTTGATGAGTTAACCTTCATGAAGAAATCTAGGGAAGTATTTCTGCGCCCAAAGCTAGACAAGTGCCAAAGTAGATAGGTGATTCAGTGTTGTAACTAAGCATTTGCCTTCTTTAATATATAGATCAAGCATGCATTTGAGCACAAATGAAAAAGTAAACTTGAAATGTGTCTGGAAGTCTGGGACTTTGAAAATCAAGTCTGCGAGTCAATTTTACAAGGAATATAAGTAGATATTCTGTCTACCTCTGAAGAGCAGGGTTTGTTCATTAGATATAAGTAATTAGTCATATATTCAGTTGTCAATGGAAAAAGATAAGCACTTCTAAACTTAAAATTGTAATTATCTAAGGTGAGTGTGTAGGAAAGATGGGGCTGGTTAGCCTTTACAGATGCTTAGCTCTCTTTTTTGGCTACAGTGGCACCCTAAGTAAGCAGTTCAATGCAAGTCAGCCACTGGCACCGACAGAAATTTCAGTCTAACATGAGGATTTCTTAGTACCAGTACATTAAGAGTACCAGGGATGCTCTCTGGCACTGAGGTCAGCTGATACAAAGTTGCTGGTATTCTTACTATTAAATATATTTTCACTCTAAAATGCTGCAATGTGCTAAAAACCCTGATGATTGTCATTAACCCCTAGACACATGGAGGAACTTTGTGGGAGTATGCTAGTCAGGCTGCATTAAACATGTGCCAAGGAACTTTTTAACAATTTAGCAATGTAGAGGATTGAGTTTGAGCACCTAGAAGTGCTTCTTGCACTAATAAAAGCAGCAGTTTAGAAACAGTCAGTGCCAATACACTACTGAAATATATGCGTGGGACCAAAGTGGACTGCTGGAATTACAATAAGGGAAGTCAGAGAAAACCTGTGTGGTGATGTGGCAACTGGTGACTACGGGAACTGGATCCAGGAACCTGTGTGGTCTTTTCCATGTCTGTGTTCTATTTAAATACAAATTTTTGTGGGACAAAAGAAGATTTTTCAACAGAAAATTATGCTACAGACTATCTTTTCCAAAATAAAAACACTTTTCTCTGGGAAATACTTTAATTCAGAATAGTTTGCTGTTTACTTACATGCTTTCTTACTAGTTTTGGTTGGTGCAGGCAAAAAGATGTTGATATACTACTTGAAAACATAATCTGTTATCTGAAAGCTCTCAGGAAAACTGAAGTAGTGTATTTCTAAGCAACCCGTTTCCAGACCTTGTAGATCAAGACAGTCTGGACAAAATAAAAACCAACACGTTCATTTTTTAGCTTCTACTGTTTCTCTAAACACTTTACACTCCCACTCACTGCAAGATAAAATAATTTTCTTACTTAGACATTTGCATTTATCACTTATTATGAAAGTTTGTCCTGTATGTCTCATTGTCATGGTTTAACTCCAGTCAGCAACCAAGCCCCACTCAGCCACTGGCTCACTCCCCTCCAGTGGGATGGGGGACAGAATTGGAAGAGTAAGAGTGAGAAAACTTGTGGGTTGAGATAAAAACAGTTTAATAGGTAAAGCAAAAGCTGTACACACAAGCAAAGCAAACCAAGGAATTAATTCACTCCTTCCCACTGGCAGGCAGGTGTTCAGCCATACCCAGGGCTCCATCAAGTGTAATGGTTACCTGGGGAGATAAATGGCATCACTCTGAATGTCTCCCCCTTCCTCCTTCTTCTTCCCCCAGCTTTATATGCTGAGGATGACATCATATGGTATGGAATATCCCTTTGGTCAGCTGGGGTCAGCTGTCCCGGCTGTGTCCCCTCCCAGCTCCTTGTGCACCCCCAGCCTCCTCGCTGGTGGGGGGGGGGGAAAAGCAGAAAAGGACTTGGCTGTGTTATCACTGCTCAGCAGTAACAAAAACATCCCTGCATTATCAACACTTGTGTTTCCAGCACAAATCCAAACCATAGCCCCATACTAGCTACTGTGAAGAAAATTAACTCTATCCTAGCCAAAATGAGCACACTCATCTGAATTTGTGTGCAGGAAAACCTCCTTATCCAGAAACAGTGCCAGTCATGAGTTTGGTTCATACGGCTTTTGCCATCTGTGAAAGAAGATGTATGTCTGGAAAGAGAAGATGAATGTTACTCCTGGGGAAAATTAAATTCTAGATTTCCTTCTGTAACAGAATAATTTAAGCTTAAGAAAGTAAGAGGACTGCTGGTGATATGAAAACAATCAGGTAACAGGTAAACAGTAAAGGCAAAGGGTAAAAATGGGGGAAGCTAGAAATAAAGGTACTAGAAAACTACTTTTAGAAAAGTAAAGTTTCCAGAGTATTTTCCAAAAGTTTCCAAAGTAGAATGGGAGGCAGCAGTATGGTAAGACAAGGGCTGGTGCCAATGACATTGTCTATTGTACTCCCATGTGCAAGTCTTGTGTTTTGCTGCTCAAACTAATTTTTTTTTCTTCCTAGAGTAACTTTCAAGACAGTCTTTATAAAATCATATTTTATTGAGTCAGCTGAACCAAATATATTTTAGAAAGCCACGTGAATTCCTGCCGTATTTCAATTATTTAAGCCACAATATATTATTTAGTGTTTTGTGTGTTCATTTGTTTTTGGGCAATCAATCTATGTGTATCAAAGGAATGACATTCTCATTTGAGTGCTTTTTTTAAAATGGTATTAAGAGTTACTCTCAAAAAGAACTTTTAGAGCTCATAATACTTTGTGTATTTCAAGAAACTATAAATGGCTCTTTCCTGTTTTTCATGATAGATAGTTTAATTTCACTTCTCAGCTCTCAGGCATATATATACTGTGCGATATAAAAGTATCATCTAACCTCTCGGCAGTGTAAATTTAATCAAACTGTTTTTTACTTATCTCTTTAAAAAAGGTGGCATACATCCTCCCTAATATGACCCAGAGGTGTCCGTCCCTTTTGCTGGGCTTTACATGCTCTCTGGGCAGCTACTTGAGCCCAGGGACATTGCGGTCTTTGCATGGTCAGGGGAGGAGCTCCTCTTCCTCTTGGGCTGATGGGGACTCTTTTCCCAGCTTTTGAAGCCTGTTTTTATTTCTCATGCCACAAGTGGCAGTAATGAAGATCAAGTGCAACAGTAAGGCTGGATTTCCAGGCTTAAAGGGTGTAAGGAAATTTCCATTCTGGTGTGGCTGTGGAAAATGGAGGACCTCTGGCTACTGGGAGAGGAAAAGGGGCTTTCTGGGCAAGGCAAACACACCAAGAGACACTGAAACCAGGAGCTGGAATATTGTGGTGGGAGGAGGAAGATGGCAAGAGCTCATGGGATAACTGATGGGATAATGGGATACCTGTGGTCACTGTGGCCAGAGACAGGATGACAAAGGAGCATTGACATGGAGCAACATGAAACACTCCCTCCTTACAAGGGAGGATCTAGACCTAAGGCAAAGTTTTCTTATGTTACATCCTTTTACAGGTGCTATTAATCGTGCCATGAATAGTGATACTACATCTTAGAGGTGGCTATCCTGGCAATTTCCATTCTGTAGTCTGCTGACAGATTTATTGCCATTCAGAGAAAGTGATTATAATTTAGAAAATTCCTGTAGCAGGGTAGTATTTTCTTCCCAGTTTAAAAAAAAAACAAACCTAAAAAACAAACAACAACAACAAGACACCAACCAAACAAAAAAAAACCCAAACCAAACCAACCAACCAACCAACCAAAAAAACCAAAAGCCCAGCTTGACTTGTAAGGTAGATGATAGTGGGAAAGTAAGTCAACTTCCTTCAGTTCTTCAGTTTTCCTGGAGTAGGGACAAACTATTAAGTACTCTGTGATGGAGCAGGGAGTTTACAAGCCCTGGAGGCCCAGGTCCAAGGGTGCATTCATGTGTGTCATGCCTTCCAGGCAGTCTTTGCAACAGGGACCCAGGATCCATGTCATGATGCAGCAGGTATTGCAGAGTCTCCTTGGTGTCATGTGTTCTGGAAGCCTTGGAGCCTTCCAGGTGAGTCTTTGGTAAAAGCCTGTAGAAAATATTTCTGAGAATTGTTTTGAAGACCTGCCATTTTTTTCATATTGAAGTGGCTTTATTGGAAACTTCCCAACAAACTCCACTACTTTTCACATGCAAAGTTCACTAAGTATACAAGTGTTTTGGGATTTTAGCTTAAACTTATAATTAACTACACTGAAGAGGAAATCAAAATATCAAAACTAGTTTTCATCTCTTACTAATCCTTTCCTATCACTTGAATCTTCTTGATTAGGCTGACCAAAGAACTGGGGAAAGAAGCATATTTTCCATGAATGGAGTGGAAGACTTAAGTGTTCTTTTGCATCTCTGTTTTCTAGGCTTGCTTTGTTTCCTTAGACTCACTTGTGTGACTTTAGTCAGTTTAAATTGCTTTGACCCTTGAATTTAAATAATTAACAAAGCCAGGTGATTTTCCTGGTTATAGATATTTGTGAACAATAGTGATATTTTTTATTTTATCTTGAAAAATGACTTTCAGGAGTCAGCAGGTACATTTTTACAGCAAGAAAGTTGAGGACTAAATGAAGGACATTTCAACAAGGAGAAATAATTCAAGAGCAAAGTCAGCCTGTTTTGTTTCCAAAATCTCAATGTAATATTGTAGTCTTAACTCTAAGATGTTTTTTTCTACACAAGAACATACATGTTTTTCTTAATAAATAACATTTCTTAATAAATAACATGAAATTCTACAAAGCTGGTGCTGCATAGTCTTAAAATAATCCATGACTTGGATTGGCATACAAAGTGAAATTTCATTCCCTCCCACCTCTGTAAGCATTCTGTGGGAGTAGTTTTGCTCTTGGAATATGTACACAACAATGGGACATACAGGAATTAACTGTTTTTCTAACCACTGTGCTAAGTATTTTAACTGGGACAGGTTCAGATCTTAGGCCAGTAGCTGACATAGCCAGCAGTACTAATTTATGCTATTTAAGACAATGGAGCAACACTCATATAACATGAAAGAAAACCAGTATACCAATTGTCATTAGCCGACTGTATTGGCTATTTCTTGTGCTGTCCCCAGTGTTACAATTGTCTTGACTAAGTCTCTTGATATATTTAAAAACCTTATCTGCACAAAGGAGAAGTAGTACTTCCTTAGCTGAGCATGCTTTATAAGATGAAATACTGAAGATTGAGACTCCTCAAGACTATGATAATGGCAGCCAAAGGACTATTTCCCCCTTCTTTTTGTAATGGGTCAAAAACTTTCCTTGGAGAAAAGATTTATCAGAGGATAAAAAACTGACAGCATGCAAAATAAGTAAGTCAGAAAATTCTATCCAAAAATCACATTTCATGCATTTCATGTTCGATTGTGGGCCAATGGTAACTGGGTAACCATGTTTTATTAAAGAAAAAAATAACAGCTATATTTTTTAGTAGATCCTGCTGTCCTTGCCAGATGGCAACAAAATAACAAGCAACACTGCTGATGGAAGCAAGAAAATAGGGACATATGCACCTGCTATTCCTACTGCTTCAGAGATAAATTATTACTCATTTTGCCAACCGTGATTGCATTAAGTGACAGTTTTGCTATGAGAAATCAGTACTTGCTTTTTATGGCTTAAATAAAAATATAATGCTGCTCTGATAGCCTGAGACACTGTATAGTTACAGAGCAAACATCCTGTATGCTTCTAAATGCTGCTCTCTTTGGTTACTAAAATCCTTTGGAGCAATACCGAGGGGCACATAGATGGAATTACTATTCCATCTGCAGCTCTACCTGGTCTTTGATTTCTTGGTTGCTGGCAAGCTTGGGAATTTAAGTTGTTTCTTCTTTTCCTCACACTCTTTTTTTTTTATTCTGTGTATACTTCCCTTCTTTCAATTATTTTTTTTATAATTTACTTTTCAATAAACCATCAGAGAGCAATAACTTTTTGATTGTGAAGTATCAGGGCAGTTCCTAAATGTCTTTCCTTGTGGGTCTCTGGTATTCCACCACCAGTTTCCTGATCTGGTGTATCTTTCCCTATTCTGTCTTTGATTGTCTGAACATTGCTGAGAACTTATCACTAAAGGTATGGTAAGTACTGAGATGCCCAAAGCCACAGAAGGGCATCTGCAGAGAACTTTCAGCAACTAATTCCCATCTATTCCAGTGCTATCTCCTATGAAGACAGGCTGTGAGAGTTGGGGATGTTCAGCCTGGAGAAGAGAAGGCTGTGGGGACACCTTATTGTGGCCTTCCAGTACTTAAAGGGGGACTACAGGAAAGATGGGGATGATCACTTTGACAAGGCCTGTTGTGACAGGACAAGGGGTAATGGTTTTAATCTAAAGAAGTATAGGTTTAGACTGGATATAAGGAAGAAATTTTTTACAATGAGGGTGGTGAGACACTGGCACAGGTTGCCCAGAGAGGTGGTAGATGCCCCACCACTAGAAACATTCAAGGTCAGGTTGGACGGGGCTCTGAGCAACCTGGTCTAGTTGAAGATGTCCCTGCTCACTGCAGGGGGGCTTGGACTAGATGACCTCTAGAGGTCCCTTCCAACCTTAACTGTTCTATGATTCTATCTTGTGACCACAGTGTTTCTAAATATATTATGAAGTCCTTCTGGTGATCTAAAAATCTATCTTACTGACACTTTGTATTGACCCCTTGGCTGAGCTAGTATATCTGTATTTGATTGTTAGTATATAGACTATATTGATAGACTATTAGTAGATCTATATTTGACTTCATAGGTCTAACTGTTCATCTTTTATCTCATATTTATACTTATACTTATGGTTCTGACTGTCCAGCCTCGATTTCGGTCTAAGATTGCATTGCTACTGGCCAGTTTCACTGCTGAATAACCTCACAGGCTTTAATAGTTAGGTATATGGAATTAGCTTCTTCTGTGAGAAGTAAACCACCATTCACACCAACTGAGTGCATATGGCCATGTTTTTCTTTCTATCTGCAAGGATATGAATAAGCTTAATGTCTCACAGCAAAATGGCTAATCATTCCACTGAATTTGCGGAGTCTTATTCTTTGCCATTGGAGCTCCCACTTTCAGTTTATATAGAAAAATGGTGGTATGTAGTCAATGCTTGGAGCACTTGCCAGTGTGTTGGACACTTTTTTTAAACACTGAAGAGTCTAAAAAAATTTTTTTTACACCATCTCTGACAGATATCAATCTGTTATGTTTTATAGAAATTCCAGATCTAGAGAAGTATGCTTTCCTGTCTCAGCAAAACAATGTCAAATTTAATGCCTACTATGCTATAATGAAAGTATCCCCTCTACCCTGTCAGTTTATTGACCTCTTTCCACGTAGAAGTACAAAACAGCAGTAGTGAAGAATAACAAGTAGTAAAGATGAAATAAAGAAAAGCAAACATTTAATTTCATTGTTGGCCTGATGACTGTGTATCTGAATGGGAAATTATTCTGGTAGCCAAGCCTTCATTATAAATGAAACAGGAGCCTCCTTTCTAAACTCCTGCAGATAGAGAAGCTTTATTGAGCCAGACAATATTTTCTTTTATTAACAATACCATTTTATTGCAGATAGCAAGTTTCTATTCCTTAGAGAGAGAGTAACTGACTGGAAGTCAACCTCCTCACTAGGAGGGCTGCTTTGGGTCACCACTGATCAACCACTGTGAGGACGCTGAGGAAGATGTAGTGGATTAAAATGATTCTTTTTATTACTCAAAAGTAATACACACCTGTTGGTGGCGATGGGGATTTGCTGCTGTCAGTCTAAAGAGTCATTTTAAGTGAAATCCTGAAGGGATATATTTTCCCATGGTAGAATCAGAGTTAATGGATGCCGGTTCAGTTCAAATCAAAGTGATTTGAAATGAATGCTGTTAGCTTCACAGGTCACTATAGCTGTGGGCTGAATTGGCAATTATGGAAAAAAAGATGTTAAAGCGGCCATATTTAGCTTTACTGAAATATTAAGAAAAACATAAAAGAAAAAATAATGAAAGCAAAAATGTTAATGAGAGCTGTCAAACTATTGGTGTTTTCTCCCCTGTTTGATTGTGGAAGATTACACCAAAGTTTCCTGTTTCCAAACAGCTACTTGTCGTGGTTTAGCCCCAGCCGGCAACTCAGCACCACGCAGCCTCTCTCTCACTCCCCCCACCCCTGCGGGATGGGGTAGAGAATCGGGAGAGCAAAAGCAAGAAAACTCGTGGGTTGAGATAAGAACAATTTATTAATTAGAATAAAATAGCAATAATAGTAATGATAATAACAATGATTAGGATAGTAATAATATAATTAAAAGTAAAAGAAAAAGGGAGAGGAACAAAACCCAGAAAATCACAAGCGGTGCAACCGCTCACCACCCGCCGACTGACGCTGTCGGTTCCCGAGGTGCGATTGCTGCCCGTTCTCGCCAAGTCCCCCAGTTAATATACTGGGCATGATGTCATATGATATGGAATATCCCTTTGGTCAGTTTGAATCGGCTCCCTTGGCTGTGCCCCCTCCCTTCCCAGCTTCTTGTGCACCCGGCAGAGAATGGGAGGCTGGAAAAGTCCTTGACTAGTTCAGCACTACCTAGCAACAACTAAACCATCAGTGTGTTATCAGTATTATTCTCATACTAAGTCCAAAANGTTGAGATAAAGACAGTTTAATAGGGAAAGAAAGAGCTACGCACGCAAGCAAAGCAAAACAAGGAATTCATTCACTGCTTCCCATGGGCAGGCAGGTGTTCAGCCATCTCCAGGAAAGCAGGGCTCCATCACGCGTAACGGTTCCTTGGGAAGACAAACACCATCACTCCCAATGTCTCCCACTTCCTTCTTCTTCCCCCATCTTTATATACTGAGCATGACGTCATATGGTGTGGAATATCCCTTTGGTCAGTTGGGGTCAGCTGTCCCGGCTGTGTCCCCTCCCAGCTTCCCGTGCACCCGGCACAGCATGGGGAGCTGAAAAAGTCCTTGACTAGTGTAAGCGCTACTTAGCAACAACTAAAACATCTCCGCATTATCACCACTGTTTCAGCACAAATCCAAACCATAGCCCCATACTAGCTACTATGAAGAAAATTAACTCTATCCCAGCTGAAACCAGGACAAACCCCTACTGCTGGAGTGCAGAACTATCTGACTGGATCAGTACACAATTTTTATAAGCATAAAACCTTTCATTGCAGTGTGAATAGTTAGGAAAAAAAGCAATTTTCTTTCGTTAGTATACTCTGCACTTCCTTGGACTGACACTTGGGTGGCTCTTTACCTGCTGGCCTATGAATTAGAGAAGGTAGGAGGGAGATGACTGATACTCAAAATGTCAGAGGAAGCATGATTGCTGTGGCTGGTGCACTCTGTACAATTTCCTAGCCTGGGACATCTTCCTTCTTTCTTCTTTGGAAGGAATCTCTTAGAAAACCAAAAAGCTTCTCTTTTAATTCTGTAATAAGTTACTGGGGAGTGTCACTACAAAGTTTTGAGAGTCAAAAGAACTGTAAGTTGAAGAGGTTCTTATTCTTATAGCACAGGAATCCTCCCTACCTATGTCTGTAACTTACCCCTGCCTGCCCCACCCCCAAAAGAGCTCTGTGTTTTAACCTCTCCACAGTGCAAAGCAGCAAAGCTACTCATTTCGTTCTGCCTGCTTCCCTTGCCACTGCACTGGTTGGCACTTGGCACCAGCACCATTCCGCAGTGGTTCCCTGAGCACAGCCCAGTTTGACTGCAGAAGCTGGCAGTGAAGGCACAAGAGACAGCATGCTGTCCTGGACCTTACTCCTTCCCACGACCACCTCAGCCATGGCTCTGGTCCAGGGCTGATAGGACTGGTACAGCTGCCTGGCTTTGTCTGAGCCTTGCAGGTGATTCCACAGGATACTCCACTATGCTCTCTCCTCCGGAGGCATGGTGCAGATGTGTGGGAGCTGGCACGTACCTCTCAGAGCTTGTGCAACTGGGCTTTGCACTTGCGCCTTGCCACTGAAAGTTGTTTCACCATGTGTTGTAACCTTGAGCTTACATCAAATGTGTGGTATTTCACCATGGTTAGGGCGCATGGCTGTTAAAACTCCCAAGCTCTGAATTCAAGCTGGAAAAATGTCAGTATATCAAAAAGTTTTAATCACATTCCATCATGATAAGATGCTCTTGAAAAAAGGAGTCAGACAATTCTGCTTTCAGGAAACTAAGCAATGTCCATAGATAGATTTCAAAGCAAAATATTCCACTGAAGGTGCTGTTGTAATAAGAAATAAACATTTCAACCTGGGACTGAAAAAGCAGTGTAAGAATTGCTTTTACAGGCCATTATAAATGAAAAAAAAGAAATCAAATCATTGCCTGTGGGCATTTCTCACAAAAGGCTGAAGTGGGGATTGTTGGTAACACATCCAAACACAAATACTTTGTTAGGTTCCTATTTACACAGTAATAACTTTACAAAGATATAGGTAACATACCAGTTGTGATCACATTAATAAATGGTAAAATCTGGGTGAACAAGCTTTGAAAGATGATTTGTGTAACTTATACTTGACTTAGGTTCACAGCTACATACACTAGCTCATTTAGTATAAACAACTACTATACAATACTAAAAAAATACCATATAACAGATTGATGAAATGAATTAACATTATTATATTCAGTAGATATGTTCTGTAAGCTTTAATTATATTTGGTCCTATGACAACTATATTTTTTGTAACTTGTTTTGAGGAAAACTTTTAAATTTTGCATAATAAAATCCAACAGGAGGAAAATATTTTGATGGGAATTTTCTTGAGAGCTAACTGGTTTAATATCTTTAGAAAACACAGCTGCTTTGATAATATATTTCCATCAGCTTTATGCTCGTCCACATAAACAATTGCTCATAGACAAGTAACCAAGTAGCCAATACTGTGAGCCCCTGTCCATGAAGGGGGCCTTCAAAGGCAGCAAGGTCTGATGAAATCAAACTAAAAGAAGTACTTAAAGAAGTATCACTTCTAGAGAATAATGGATTTATATTTGCTATCTGGGAAGTCAGAAGCATCAGAGTTATGAGATAAAATCATCTTTAAAGCTCTGTACTTTGGCCTGGGACAATGGAGAGAGAAATCTACATGTAAGATGGAGAAGCCTGGTTCTCTTCTCTGTCACTGTTGGAACAGTACTTCAGAATTACACAGGACTGAGAAAAGCATCTGTAATCCTGCAATGCATATGATCCTCACTTCATTGTGGTGCTGATCCTATTCCCAGGCTGGTCAGTCCCATGGGAACACTTCTCACATATGAAGTTAACCATATGGAGGATGAGGACTTTCTGAGGGAGTTTTATGGGCAAACCTGTCTTTGCCTTTACTTGATGTACTGTAGGCACTGAAGTGTGTCTCTCTTATTAGGTCTGTGTCTAAACTCCAGTTACAGTAAAAGGAGCTCTAAGCGGTATATTCAGTGGAGTCAACAGAACTATTCAGCTCACCCTAAAATAGACACCTATATCTGACTAGATAGTTTTAGAAGCTCTGCTGACTGTATTGGCTGAGGGTGCAGTTAATTTGTCGAAATACAAATGTCTAATATCACCTGCCATGCCATAGGGCATCCTCCCCGGCCCCCACCTCCTGCTTTGGGAGAGCACAGGTCTCCCTTTTGTCCTGTGTTGTATCTGCCTGACCTAGGTGGATGTCCCAGGCATGCCAGGATGCCTCAGATGTTTACATTTAGGCAACTGAGTCAAACTTTGTTGTCTCTAATGACTAACACACAGTTCAGATGCTACTGCAGTCATAGACACATTCAGGTGCCTACAGCCTGAAATCTCATTTTAGTTACTATTATAAAAAATCTGCAGTTATACACATACATATAGACATATTTAAGGACAAATACTTATTGTATTTTAGAGATACCCTTGCATGTCTAGCATGTGTTGTCTTTTGCCTGCTTTAATTATTTGCCTGAGAACCGAGCTGTGCCCAAGGGCCTACTCTTTCCCTCTACGTGAAAAGAATTTAATGAATCAAAATCAGCTTTTTAAATCTACAGTGTGGATGTCAAAAACTACCCACCCTGTGTGTGTCTGCATGCAGCACTGTGTTTATGGACTGAACTGGCCAGAAGTCATGTAACTCAGTTTCTCCATTGCTGCTGTGCAACTGGAGAAATCCTGCAGACTCCAGGATCAGCCTGAGCTTGGTCACCGACACAAAGGGGGAAACAAGACTAACACAAGTAATATTGATTATTTGAGGGGGATTGTGGGACTGTGCAAAATTTACCATTCAGGAGAAGGGCCAAGGTGGAGGGAGATCAGAAAGGACCGAGGAGTAACAAGCTGCTCCTCTGTGAGCAGGTGTCTAAGCCCTGCGACTCTTTCAAGGGCTCATCCCTCCCTTTGGTCTTCTGTGTTGTCTCTGTTGCTGCCCAGTCCTTAATGTCTGTGAAGTTTCCATCTCATTTGGTATTTCTTTCACACTGAATAGTTCTTAACCAGCTAACTGAATGAACCAGAGGCTCTCATGTCCATGTACCCTTACAGGCATTCCTAGCACTATGTTATTTTTTCACTTCTTTTCTATGCTTTTCAAAATGTGTTTCTTTATTGATCAAAGAACTTCTTGTTGTTGGAAAAAGGGTCATCACCACTGTACATTTCAAGTCAGTTAAAAAAAGAGAAGTATAGTAGGAAACAAATGTTGGCTTGGGTTCTCCTGTAAAGTAAAGGTACAGTAACAATCCTTACAAAATATTTGACAAGAGGGGAAAATTTCAAACTTCAGATGGTGCCATTCAATGAGTTCAGAGCTAGTCTCTTCCTCCCCACACCAAGTTTCAATGATTTAGTGCAAAATACAATGGTTGATATCAAAACCATTCTGGAAAGTACCAAGAAATGTGTCTATTCCTTGAATCTTTGAAGAAAAACTGACCTAAAGCATGAGAGAATAATTGGAAAAAGTTGCCTTTTTGGCATAGAATAGGTCGCTGATAAGATAAAAGTCAAACAAAAAGAGGGATTATGGTGCTTTAACAGTAGGAAGAGCATCATGGCTCAGCAATCTTTTCTACAAACAACCAAGAGCTCTAATGTGTATTGTCTGTGTTTCTGACATAATTGGTGCTAACTGAAAATGTCTTCAAATGGGTCATCTAATGAATGACATGCATGTAATAATAGAGTGTAGACTTCCGCTTCATGACAGAGTCATTCTATAGAGAAATATAAACAGAAACATAAATAAATTACATAATTTGCATAGGAAATCTATGGTTTTATAGACTAAAGGCTGCAATTTAAGGCAGTCAACACTAAACTTTAAAAGAGGATTTTGCAGTAGTATGGTAAATTCTTCTATTTGCTGTATAAAAAGAATTTGTGATAATTTTTTTTTGTCATTTTTTTAGTAAGAGGTGCAGTGCTGAAAGAAACACACTTAGAGGAAATTATCCAAAGACTGCAAGCTACCTCCAGAATAAACCTCTTTTTTTGTTTTTAGCACTACAACAAAGAATCAGTATTTGTATGCAACACAGGCAAGTATCCCAAAGCTATCAGCTCTATAAAGATTAGGGGAACAGTTAATTTTCCTGCTCTCTAAAGCAAGTATAGAAGTGGCATTATCAAAATTACCACTTTAACAGATTGTATATCACAATAAAAGCGGATAAAAATCTAATACAAAAACCTATTTTAAGATACTGCTCAAGCTGCCTGCAATTTGTTGTTATTGTTTAGCATCCAATCTTGAAAATGATCAGTAGATTATCATAATCACTTTGAGCACAATTTATGCCAAATGATGGTTAGGGAAACTGAAAGTGTCAAAAATCAGATTCTTGTGTTTATATTGTTTTTTATTAAAGGTATTAAAAAGATTATATTTTCCATGGCAGGGCAGAGGAAGAAATTACTTCCTGAATTAATTTTTTAATGAAATATTCTAATGAAAGCTATTAAATTGGAAGTTTAAAATTCCTGGTATTTCTGCAAATATGGGATTATTTCTGCAACACTTATTCATAAGCAGTGGTTCTTTAAGTGTTCTATTTATTTGATAGACCATATACAAACAATTAAGGAAACAAATTTTTCTCTTGCCTTGAATGTCATATATGACTCTGAAATGTAACTGGAAGAGCCATAGATCCTAATGCTTTTTAGTTTGATTTAAAATTACCATGGGGATCAACTAATAACAGAAACTAGCAACCGATAGTGTTCAACTGGAATTCACTAATCTATTTCAAGACCTGGTTACCTAGCAGGAAACTATATTGATTTTTGGAGAATAAAACTCCAGAGTCAGGCAACTGGAGAGACATTCCTTGTCTGTCGAAAAGTCCTCAGTGATTCTGTTGCAAATGTTGTAGGCATGACCATTTTGTGGTACAAATTCCCCGTGTTGGGCAGCATGGCTAAGAAGGCACAATATACAGGGATAGTTAAACCAAGTGCTTTAATTCTAAAAGGAAAATAAAAGCCAGCATTCCGTAGATGAGACTGAGTTTGAAAAGTTCTTAAAAAACTGGTATGAAAATAAGCCAGTGTTTGATGACACTTCCACAGTCACACACACATTGCACAGAGTGCAGCCTAATCACCACATGCCTGTCCCAGCCTAGAGGATACTGACATCCTCGTCATCCACCTCTGTGTGACCAAGCAAGTCTTGCCTTTTCTCTTCAACTTTTTGATTTCTCTTCAGCTTTCTGACTGATATGTTGTTTCTCAGAATCTTCAGCTCCTATTTTGTCTCAGAACTTCTAAGCTCCCTGTGCTCAGTTATCTACGTATGTCCCTGAGGTCAATTTACCTCGATTGCTTGTACCTGTAGTGCAGTGGAAGGAAGGCCCAGCACTTGACTTTTCAGCAGTGACTCCAAAGAGAGCTCTAAAAGCTTTCCTTGATCATATCAGTAATGGAAAGGCATCTCACAAGGCCTATGAGGAGTAAGTAGATAATTTTATCTGTACTTTAGGGTGATATAGTTCATTTTTTATCAGTGAAATGTACAATGTTGTTTCAGTAGAAAAATATGACATTCTATTGGCTGAAGTCAGTGATGGTGACTTATTGCAAACTAAAAACCTTATTCTGGGTAATTTAAGTCAGTCAGATATTTTCCAGCATCACTGGAATAGAATGGCTGTAGAGCTCAGTTTTGAGTAACTCAACTTCAAAAAGTAGCCTAAGATTTTATTTGTTATTTGTTCCAGTTTGTAGTAAAGTCCTTGCATTTAGAATAACCCAAATTAAAATCAACCTCATAAAAGAGGAAAAAAGTGAAATCTCTTTTGAAAGAGTTTGAATAAATTAGTTTTGACTCAAAATTGCTCCCAGATGGGTCTGGGGACCTGGAAGACACTCATCCCTGGCTGAGCTCCAAGTTGTCCTGTTTCTGGGCTAGTTGGTTCCTCAGGCTATCGCTCTCCAGTGTCAGGGCAGGAAGGAAGGTTTCCAACATATGTTCTTTGAAATCAATATATATCCACAAGATATTATACTTTAGACAAATCAACAATTGCCTATCAGAAAAACCTTCCTTTGGAAAATATCAAGCCAGACTTCTGAGATGATAGGTATTATCTGGAAAAAAGAGAGTAGTATCTCTACCTTATGTCTGAGATATTCATCCAGGTGACAGTATTTTAGAGTTCTGTCTGCTTAAGTCTTCAGAAAAAAACAAATGCAAAACTATTGCCAAACCAGTACTAGTTGCTCAGCATAGAAGATAAAATTCAGTTTATTTAGTGCAATAATAACTTTACAGTATTTGTATGATGGTGCTCTTCATCTTGCTAAATGATGGACTGTGCAGACAAAATTTTAGAGCAGGGCAAAGGATGTTATATCTGGCCATCATTAGAAAAGTGGCTGCAGCTGTGCCTGTGACTGTATGCCAGTGAGATTAATCAGCTGAACTACTGACATCTGGTTATAGGAAAACTACAACTAGGACATGGAAAACCAGCTGGAGTATAAAATCTGAAGTGCTCACAAAAGGTCATAATTTGTCTTCGGATCAGAGGAAAATAAAGAGGTTAATACAGACATGCATATTCATAAGGTTTATGCAAAGGAAGAATAAACAAGGAGACATGACTTGGTACGTATTAGAAGCATGAGCTGCTCAGTGCAAATGCAAACATTCCCTGTTTATAGCTTTTCAGCTTGTATATCTGTTTCCCCCAATGTAGACATTGTTAAATGTCTAAAGGCATACATCCTTTAATTGGCAGATTCATCCTTTTCTTTTCTTTTGTCCTGGTTTCAGC
>VZTV01103895.1:0-11112 GCA_013400875.1 Anhinga rufa | reverse complement strand
ACTGGATGGGTCTACTCTGGGCTGGACTAGACAACAGCCATCGAACGGCCAGCCTGCCACATGAGCACCAGTGCAAGTCACGGGAAGAGCAGCGAAAAGCTCTGGACTTGTGTATATATATATACACAATGCAAGAGAAATCTAAAAAAATTAACTGGAAGTCTTTTAATACGTGACTGATGGAAGAGGTTTGGGTGGGAGGCTGCACCCTTACCCAGCGTAGGGTGCAGCCCTGGCATGCTCCCTTCCCACACAAACTGCTGCTACCCCCACCAAAGGGGAGAGCTTTCAGTGAAGGGGCTGCTGCAGGGCTCAGACTGAAATTGATGTTTCTCCTTGTGGGATCCCCCTGATCCCCATACTTATCAAGTCAGGCTTTCCTGGCTGCTTCTACTCCCAGAGACTCCTGAGAGCTGACTGAGCCCCTGCAGGCACCCAGCTCTCCTGTCTCCATCTGCAAGATCCTCTGCTTACGGCTCCTGGCTGCCAGGAGGAGAAAGGTGCAGGTTTACATACTTACTGTTTGCTGCCTTAAGAGATAGAGAGACCTGTTCACACTCAGAGAAGGGCAGATCAGCCCCAGTTTCTAGCTGATTTGTGCTCAGAAGTACCTTGTAATCATGAGACATTTAGCCAGAATTTAAGTTTTCCATAAAACCAGAAAATTCTAAGGTCCCTTCATCTGGCAGAGAGAGTATTTCTTCCTCAAAATAGGCATAAACATGATGTCTGTTTACGAAATCAAACAATAATGCCACAGCAATTTGGGGCTACATAAAAAGCACAGCAGAAGAATAGAAGAGCAGAATAGTTGTAGGTATTAGCGTTCCCCAGGTCAGCTTTGCCTCAAAGAAGACTTGAGTTCTTTGCATCTAATCAGCAGAAAAGTATTTATCAATTAGGTAGTGTTGAAAGAACATTAAAAAAAAACTGTTTGGGGGCTGAAGGTCTATAATTATTAGGAAGAATTAAAAGTTTTATTATATACCTTGATTAATGATGACTATAGAAAGGAATTAAGCTGCAAATGTTATCATGCAAATAACTAGGAGGGGTCAGGATTATTTAAGGATGAGCATCAGCAATATGATGAAATTAAGAAAGAAAAGCAACAGAGATTTAGTCTCAGCTATATTTCCTAATTTTATTTGGCTGTGCCTCAGCCTTAACAGGGAGGAGATGAAAGCGCTACAGAGTAGGACATTTAAATATAGATTTCCCTTTAGAAATGAATAAAAGGACTGGGAAAATAGTATAGCAGGAAGATGAACTGCTACAGCATTTGAAGTAACAAGCCTTTCTCATCTTTGTTCACTTCTTTACAAAAGCAGAAGCTAGTTTGTTAGCTTGTGAATAACTGGAATCTTAGGGCAGAAGTTTTTGCCATGACATGCATAGATGAGACATGTTTTTACACTGTAGCTATAATATTTTTCTGTATATAAAGCACAGTAGCAATTCCTGTTTGGCCTTGAGAGCTCATAATACAGAATGCCCCAAAAATATGCTTTTGTTAACAAAACAAAGGAGTAGTTGACTGTGAGCAAGAGGGCACTGTCAGTAATATTTTTTTGCTCACATAATGTGCAAAATTCCATGGCAGCATTACCAGTGAAGGAAAGCTACCTGCACACCCGCCACAAGCACAGGACAGCCCAGAATCAAAGGTTTGCTGGGAGAGCTGGTTGGGAATTAATACTGGGAATCACAGCCCTGTTTTGGTTTTAGGAGTGCAGGAAAAGTGATTGCTATATGAATACATTATTAAATAAAAGCCCACTAGTACAAACCTGGCTTCAGACACTTCGCTCTGCTGGGAGCTCAGGAGAAGGACAATCCTATATATTTCCAACTTCTAATGCCTGCGGGTTGCTAGCAGTGGAAGTACATCTGCCTGGGAGGCAGCAAAGCCCAGTGCCAGGGTCACCGGCCTCACCTGCTCACTGGAATCTTTTACTGGGGAGTTTCAGTAAATGTTTCCTCAGTGTTGACAGGGACACCAACTGGTACACCTTTCCATTAGCATTTTCCGAGTGCCTGCACTCAGCTGACACTGTAAACAAAGTTAGTTTGTCTCTAATACATCCTGGCATCATAAATCAGACAGAAGCATGCCTGAAAAGAGGTGTACTGAAAAGATAAGCACACCTGTAACATTCCTCCTTTATTTACCTGGCCCCTCAGTGAAGTCTACACATGCACTCAGCTTCACCAATATCTGTGGTATCAAAGTCCGTGCCTCTAGGGACAGAGGTACAGTGGCACAGCTGCAGTAAAACACGATTCACAAAGGCTGGGCTCCTACTTCCAGGTTCCACCTTTNNNTGGCAGTTATGGCACTTACGGCACTTACGGCACTTACCAAGGATCCAGAAGAATGCTTCCCTTTTTCTAGGTTGGCTGTTGTGTACTTAATGAATAGCAACTGGCTGTTAGGAATATAAGAAAGGGTGAACCTCCATGAGATCACCTTTACCGCACACATACACACTCATCTTTTACAGTGATAATTCAAAGCAAAGTCACTGGGAGCAGCCATTCAGAACCAGGAGGACACAGCCACACACAATATTGCTTCTAAATTTACAGCCTCATCACTATAAAGACAACCACCCTCTCCAAGTGACCACACTGCAAAAAATCCTTGTCATATCTGAAGGCTTACTGACAGGTTTTAAACATGCCGTCAACAGTTTAATCCTGCAATGGCCCAGACTAAGTCATCTTGAGTCATATTATAGTGCAGTACAACAGCTCTGCATTGCAACGTTTTGATAATACACAGACCCTGCCAGCCAGGTACTTCCAAAACGCAAATCAGTATAGAGCAATAAACAAAATCCTTCCTTCCCTGCCTCCCTATCAAATGACATCCCACTCTTCTTTTTCCCTTTCCACTTCTTCCCTCTCATGTGGCATTTCCAAACATGCATTAAGAAGCAATGCAGTTTAGGAGACATTCCTATTTGCAAATCTTTGTTTGTCTGCTCCTGCCCCTTTTTCCCCCATTTAAAATAAGTGTCTCGCCTGCTTTTTCTCTTCCTCTTCTCAGTACGCATGCTGCAGCTCAATTAAGAAACTATCTAATGGAGCTTTCTATTAATGGGGATTCACTCTGAAGTTTTTCTTTCATCAGGAGAGCCACCGGATAGTTAGTGCATAGTAGTTATTGTATGCAAAACACAAGTTATGAATCTCAATTAATTAACTTTTATTTTCCTGCAGCAGTGCTGTAAGTGCCTGCTAGGCATTTTTTCCTTTGTAAATGCCCTCACCTAAGCCTAATTGCATTAGCATAGAAAAAAGGAAACAAAATAAGTCAGATCTGAACTCATATGTTACATCCTGTCTCTAAATGTAAATAGTATTTGAGTAGACAGCGGCATTGATGTCATGAAAATTAGAGAAGAGGGAAAGTCAAGTTGGTCTAAATAAGCCAAGGATTTAAATAAATTTTGGTTTAAATAAGCCAAGGCTTAAAAAAGCAAAGTCAAGGATACTATTCTTCTTTGACAGCTTGTTAACTAGAAAAAACAGCAGAAAGTTGCTTTTGCCCCGAAACGCTCTGAGCCGACGCAAAGCACACACCCATCAGTAACTCGGAGACGTGAGAAGCAGTGTCTCTACAGGAGAAAGCAAATTTCAGCAGCTCTGCTGTATTAGTACTTCTTCCCTGTGCAATGTGAATTTCAGCAACTCTGCACTAGCTTTTCTTCTCTGTCTAATGGGGGAGATGGATATTTTTGTCACACTAGCCAGATTTCTTCCACCTACAGTAAGACCTGCAGTCATCACCGGGCTGCAGGAATGAAGCCACTGCTCTTGCAATATATTAAAGATTTAGCTTATGCATGAGTGTTGCAATGGAAAGCTTCTGGAATTCAGTCCACTGTGCTCAGGCGGCAAGGGATCTTCACAGGGCAGCAGTCCCTGAAGCTCTCCCAGCTGAAACACGCCCTTCCAGCTTCCCAGTCCCTGAAGTACCCTCGTCCAGGATCTTAAGGCGGGTCTGTTTATTTGTCCAGAAGTATTTTGTTTGAGGGAAAAGCAGATGTAATCAGACCCACGTGTTCTAGCAAAAAAACTAAAAAGTCCCTCAAAACCCCAGAAACTGGGAGTGTGCAGTAAGAATATTATGCTGGTGATGCCAGATATAAAAGCAGCTCAGCAAGTTAAAACAGAGGCACAATTATCCCCTCATTCAGGCCCCAGTGCAATAGAGAGGTATATTCAGGAAACGGCATTTTTTCCGTCTGCAAACCCACATCAGGCCATTTTAAGCTGCAGGTTGGGAGGCACCTGAATATCCGAGTTCCGTTGGCCAGGCTGGGTTAAATTAAGGTACTCTCTCCCTCCAAAGGGCTGAGGGAAGGCAGTTTTGCTGTCATCCAGGTGTGGCTCTGGACAGGACACCCTGCTCACCAGCTGACCAGTGAGGCTGCTGGCGCATAGATGGGGAGCTGGCCAGTGCCGGGCAAGGCTCCCGGGACCGGGACCACAGCCTGCGGATCACTGAGAGAAAGCGAACTGGAGAGCGGACAGGAATTGTGGCCAGTTGGCTCTTTTACTTTGGTTGTAAAATAACTTTAAAAAAAACAAACAAACAAAACACCACCGCTCTGGCTTCTCAGTGTTGTACTGATAGAAAAGACTGCTCTGAAGCAGTCTGGACCTGTATTTCTTTGCTGGTTTAAGCCCTGAAACAGCATTAGTACTGGTTCTGCAAGGGAAACCCCATCCCAGAAAGCAGCTCCTCCACAAGAGAGGTGGGGAGACGGTTCATGGCGTTAGCACCCACCGCACCCACCGCTTTCCAGCCACTGCCCCAGAGTGCCGCTGGTTGCAGGGGCCAGGGTCCCACGGAGGGGAGGGCAGGGGGCCCCTCGCTTACCGTAGTCCATGAGGGATTGGCACTTCCAGTTGAGGTCCTCCTCACCCCGCGTGCAGCTCTCCCACAGCGACGCTTGCTGCACATAGGGCTCCGACTCGGACTCCAGCCAGCCCCTGCCCGCCAGGGCGATGATGCCCATGATGATGGCCAAGCCCAGCAGCAGGGGCAGGAGCCACCTGCACCTCCAGCAGGCGAGGCCGCACACCACCATCCTGCCCGGCCGGTGGGGCACCCAGCGAGCCCGAGAGTCGCGAGTGGGGTGTTTCAGGGACGCTTTGCCGGGACGGGGAACTGGGTGCGTGTCGGTCCGAGCCGGTTTTTAAGGCGCCGGGGGAGGAGGGAGTCCCACCCACATTCCTCTGACTAAGGCTGGCGGCAGCCGCAACCGGTGGGGCCAGCAGAGAGGAGAGGAGAGAAAGGAGAGGAGGGACCGTGGGGCTGGGCCCCGCTCCTCACTCTGCCCCAGCTCCCCGCCAGCCCCACAAAGTCCCCAGGGACTCATCCCCTCCGGACTCAGCCTTGCGCTTAAGCCAGTGCGGGCTGCCACCCCCCCACATCCGGACCTGCTTCTCCGTCGTGGCCCCGCCACCGCGAAACATAACTGCCGCAAACCTTTACATTTACGTTCTCGCTAGGTTTCACAAGCCCTGCCTTCCTCCCAGGTCTTGAAGCTTATCTTTCTCCTCTCTGTTCACTAGATAGACAGACCAGTGTTACCCAACATTGATAATACATTGATAATGTTAGCCACTTCAGGTACTGAAAGCTTGTAATAAGTTGCTTTGCAGTTGAAATGGTTAAGTTCTCACCCAATTTTTGGACAATTTTAATGCAAATGAGAAGAAGAAAGAAAGGTATCATTTGAGGATGGGAACATGACATTATTAACAAGGAAGACATCACTTGTCTGGCATCAAGCTCAGCATTAAACAAATGCATTTTTCCTAATGGCCAGCTAACAAGTGCTTGATTGCAATTGTGCTCTGGCTTTCAACCAGGCTGTGCTAGACACAGTCCAGGAGTGGTACTCAGGACTCATACACCCCGACCTTTCCCCATCCCATGTCTGGAAATGCACCCCTGAGATGACCAAACATAAGGTTTGACATCATATGGCAGAAATGAATACCCAAAATTTTGGTCATGGGAGAAACACTTCTCCGCAATAAGATCTACACATGTGCCATCACGTCATCCCAGCACCAACGCAAACTCTCACCATATGAGCAGGCACGTGCCTATCACGGGACATGAGGTGCATGTGTTTTGGGCATGTAACTCACATGCATTTCGTCGAGTCCTGGAGCAGCTTCAACGCCTCAGCAAAGAGGTCAGTAGGAGGACAAATCTTTGAGGTCTGAAGGGCTGAAAAAGAATAGTGGGGTAGGGGGGATTACATGGGTTTCATGGAGGATGGGGGCATATGAGTTCTTATTGGAATGCATCAAATGGGATTTTGTCACAGCCGTGTCAAACATGCTCAGACTGTGCCCAGTGTCAATTTCTCAAAAGATACTCAGGGGAGGTGTCCTGTGAGGAGGGATGGTGAAGCTCATTTGAGTACCAGTTGCTGGCAAACGCCAGGAAATGGATTGTGATGCTAAAACCAGAAGAGTAAGATGATATCACCATAGGCAAGTTGCAAATATCTCAGGCAGGTTACCTCAAACCACAAAGAGTTTTACCAGCGCTCTCAACATTCTCCTCAAACTTCTCACCATAAAAATATAGGAAGATGCTATATGTATCTAGAAAGTATGTACCTCTATGTACTTGTTAATACAATGTGAATGAAAAATAGGACTGTGAGAAGTATTAATCCTGTCAATAATAATTAAAATATACATTTTCTGTTAAAAAGTAGCTTTAAAAGATTATTTGCATATTTCCTGCATAGCATGTGGCATTTCAAAGAGTGCAAATGAAGAGCTATAGCTATGAATTATTGTAATATTTCCTAAAAACTGAAAAAAGGGTAGTTTCAAGTTGATGTTTTTAAGAATTTCCATTTTTGAATACTGTTGAGGGACTATTTGCCACTTAACTGTCTCAAGAGCTTTAACTGGCAAGTGCATATTGACTGGCAAAATAATGAAGGACTGGTTTTAAGATCTAACCTAGCTTTAAATCACGTATTTTGAAAAATTAATGGCCCACATATTCCTGCATAGTAAGTTGTATTGTGACAAGGTATCAATTTACTGTTTAATAATATATACATATACATACGCACATACACACATAAGTATATACTTTTACACACAAATACTTTTTGTTCATAACTCCTCTTCCACCCGTCAGTTCTTGCCAGTGTTT
Organism: Anhinga rufa; assembly: GCA_013400875.1. NCBI lineage: Eukaryota > Metazoa > Chordata > Aves > Suliformes > Anhingidae > Anhinga > Anhinga rufa. The sequence continues at coordinate 3,905 of VZTV01103895.1, read as the reverse complement.
CCTTGCAATGTCAATTCAAATCATATCTACCTTTGTATCATTCTTGAAGCCTTGATTTACCATAATTTTGTCCTTTTCAAATCCAACAAAATCTTCAGTACCACACTACAACCAAAATAATCTTCCTCTTTCATTCCTGATGGTCATGCCCACTGTTCAGGTTTCTTTCCAAATTCATTATCAAATAGAGCTGTAAATAAATTTTGCCTGAACTACTTGCAAGCATAATTCACCGGCACACAATTTTTGCACAAAGAAATAAGGACAAAATTTGGCATCATGAACATCTCTTTTTGTCACTACAGCAGAACTTCATTTGAGCAGTGCCGAGAGGTGATTTTCCAGCGGTCTCACTATTGAGCAGTCAAGTCACCTCAGAAGCAGAGAGAGAAGGTATATTCTTCAGCACAAAAAGAGAGGGTTGGTGGAAGAGAAGGGAGGTTAGATTTAATCCATTTTTGAGAAATAGAGTAGGAATGCACCACTCAGGAAAGTGCTCGCTTCATCATAAGGTTAAAAGTTAGAGGGTTACCCCAGTTCAGATGGGAATGTAGAGCTGGCTGCCATTTTCATTAGCTGCATTAATTGGTTTCCCAAGGCTGTGCCTGCACCTGGAGTGCCTCAGTGCCTGGATGCTGTGGTGGCTGGGGGGGGCATGACAAGAAGCACCGAGGCCAGCCTGGCCCCACTGTGCCATATCACACCTAAAACCCTTCCGAGCCCACCTCTGGCATTAGCAGCTCTTGTCAGCTACCCTGCTGCTCCCAGTGACCCCGTGAAGAGAGAAGTGCCTTCTTCTCCTTTGTTTTTAAACATTGGCTTTTAAACAACTGGGAAATCTAGCTGGAGTTAATATAGCAAAGATTTCATTCTGTGTGTCTGAGAGCCTACAACACAGTCAATGAAGATATCTGCCTTCAGTCCCAATGTTGCTTGGATTTAGTAGTGAGGAAATCTAGCAAACTAATAAACCAGTGCCTCCTGCAGCAAAATAGGCAGCTCCAGCAGCATATGTAGTTTTTCTCACCTCCAGGCTGTGTAGCCTGCTTCTTCACAGAGACCAGATGGTAGGAGTCAGCTCTGTGGGGCTGCAATGATACACGCATGAAAAACATGTAGTGCTATGATCATGACAAAAAGATGCCCTAATACGTAACAAAATAAACTGGAGCATTGCTTTTAGTGAACAACCAAAAATGCCTGAATCTGTCCGGGCATTCTGGACCAAGCTGCTCTGTCAAAAGTACGTTATCTTTGGCTATGAACACAGCTACGTGTTCTGTTGTTATGAAAATCTAGACCTTTTTCCCAAATTTTTCTTTTACCATGGAATAAAGGAATCATAAGCTTCTTTCACCACCACTATCCTTACCTTTAGTTATTTGTCACGTAAATTTCATAATCTTTGGGGCTTTATAGCAATATTTTTTCTATGCCCTTCTAGGATATGCCTCTCTAGTAGGTGGAGTAAATCATTTACCACTGCTGGCAATCATTCACCCAGCTATCAGAGAAAACCAAGCAGTGCTGAGTGAAGGTCAGGGATCAGCTCCAGCCCAGACAGGCACAGCTGGGTTCTCACAGGGATGGCTTTGAAATGGGCCAGTGGGAATCCGCAGGCTGGTTCTCAAGAGTGCATTTTGGGGACACATACACAGTGGTCAGCACAGTGCCAAGGGCACCCCTCTGCCCTGCAGCAGGCAACTGTGGGGCAGAGCAGGGAATCCCCTCAGGGCTGGGGTTCCTTTACTTTTTGCATTTGATCTGAATATATTTTTTCTAGCCTGTTTACCTCTCACCTTTTTTCCATTAGGAAAAAAGCAATGTCCACAGACTGAATACCTGTTGTAAATCCAATTATTTTATAATTCATGGGTGTTGTCCTTCAGAAGCGTCTTATGCTCACTTTCCTCCATGTCCAAGAGCCCTAATTCTACTTAATCTCTCTTCAGGCATCACAGCCATAATACCTAATTAGCATCACCAAAACAAGGTAGTCATTCAACCCATAAAACAGGATAGGGATAGGAGGTACTTGGTATAACCTGGAACCACCACTCCAGCAGTATTTCCAGATCAAACTTCAGTTTCCTCACATGGGCTGAAAAGCTGCCATTATCTGAATTTAAAAGAAAGCAATTTTTCTGACCAGATCTTGTCAGTAGCCCTTGGTTGAACTCAGCTTACATTTGAGACTCATCTGGTGCTGGCGCAGCTGAAATAAACTGGCTCTGTACAACTGATGTGCTGTTGAGCCTGCTTCAGAAGCCTTGTGAAAATACTAGGACATCAGTGTGGCCCGCAGAGGTGTGACTAACCCTTTCTCATTCCAGCAAGAGACACTTTGCGTGACTCCATCAGCCTGAGATGACCTAAAATCTTAGAAATAAAAGGATGGTAAAGAGCCCTCCTCCTTCTGTGCATGCTGTGCCTATGATTGCCATACAGGTAGTCATAAAGGTGGCTGTGAGCCCACTATCTCCCGTTTTCTACACTTAGATTGTGTGGAGGTCTCTGTATTGTCCATATATTGTCTGAATATCCAGGGTCTTCAGGCAATTAAGGTCTACAGACTTGTTGCTGCAACTCTTTCTCCTTTACCCCATCCTCTCATTTGCATTTTCAAAATGTAAAAGATGAAAACATCAAATAAAGAATTGTGTCGTCCTTGACCTCCATATTAATTTTGGGTTTGTCCGTAAGTCCTTCTCCAAGGCTGCGAACTGACCCTCTTTGTGCATGATACTAAAGACCGGTAACAAAGTGCTAGGAATTGCCTAGCTAACATTGAAACTATCCTGCAGGAATGGGAGGCTTGGTGCAGCATGTGAACATTATTTCCTAGAGTTCCTAATCTTTCTTTTTGAACCACCCCTCCAAGTATACCCAAGGTATAGAGTATGTATGAAGGTCTGGAGGTTTTCACTGGTTTTTGGCTTTGTTTTCTTTTAACATAGACTTCTGTTTACTCAGAAATACAGGGAAGAGTTACTAATTCTTCCAGAGCAGCATGCTTGTATTTATTCCGAATTGTGTATTCACATCAAGTAAGTTGAGAGAAGATGTGTTTTGGAAAATACCATATTTGCGCAATAGCAGATACAAAGCTAGAAATGCAATTACCGTAACCCTGATCTGCCGGCATACTGTTAGTTTTTCACGCCATTCGGCTACGGGTGTCAGATTTGAAACTCAGCTTAAGTGAGACCTGAGATTTCTCTGACAATTATGCTATTTTTAAAAGAGCAAGGGATGCATATACACTCACGATTCCATATTTGCTTCTTACCCGGCAGGTAGCCCGGTAGAATGGGGGTCCATGCTGCAGGTTTCCGGGTGCAGCGGGGNNGGGGGGGGCGGCGGCAAGTCCTTACCACCAGGGGGCAGGAAACACCCCCAAAAAGCTGGGGATGCCATCGGGGATTTGGGCCGCAGGGACCTGCCGCCCAAATCCCCTCCCTGCAGAGGGGCTTATCGCCTCCCGGGACCCTCAGCCTGGCACCGCGCAGCCTCCCGAGCAGCTTGGCCAGGCTCGGGCGGGCACCTTCATGGGCACAAAGTCAGCTGTCCTTATGCTCCTGTAGCAATGAGATATTTAGGTGTGTAACTCACCCTGAAACAGCAGGCCGGGAACCCAAAGAGGAATTTCCTCTCGCTCAGCTATTTTTGACTGAGGCTGAAGTGAAGAGAAATGTCTGGTTGTCGCACCATTGATGATGGAGGGTTATCCAGCCTGCGGGGTTAGCTCCTGTCCATGCACCCACACCACAGATGTGCATAAGGTAGAGACCAATGCCTTCATGCCTTCCAGTGGGAGTTTGGCACTGCCTTCCATTTTGGGTTTGAGTTCACTTAGGGAGCCAGAAGCTGCTGTCCTGCTGTCCATTCTTAGCACTGAATTTTTT
>VZTV01103894.1:0-12413 GCA_013400875.1 Anhinga rufa | reverse complement strand
TTGGATCATTTCTAAGTCAGGCCAGGGAACTGATCAAGCACTTGCTAGCTCAGGCTACTCACATGCATATGAGTGTAGTGCAGCAAGGGCTGTGCACATAAAAGATAGCTTCAGCCTTGAATTCATGACAGTCAAATAGAAGATAAATGAATATAGGATTGAAGTGAAGGATGAGCAGTACTAGAGATATATTATAATGTAGAAAAATTGTCTTGAAATATAATGCATTTTTAGTGATGTATAAGCAAATGTATGTATTTTTGCTGGACACATTTCTGAAGGCTGCATCTCACCTACCGAGCCAATTCTGTCATCCAGGATACATCAGTACGAATTCTCTTGCTGAATTCCTCAGAAATTACCTTATTGAGCACAACTGAACCAGGAAACTCAACTAGACTAGAAGATTTGATTTTAAAAGACAGCTAGCTTTCATTTCAAAGACTTCAAGTCATGATGGACCTGCCATTTCTTTCAAGGAGTCATGCCAACTAACTTCAGTCTCACAGATTTGCTTATCTTTCCTATTGGATTGACAGAGAGTCATACATAAAGATAGAAAAGAGGAAAGATTTGGAGTTTTCTTTCACCTCATCTGTCATTAACTGTCATTTCCACTGGTCAAAACTTTTCTTTTCTTAACTTAAATTCACATGGACCCAGGTTCAAATTGTCTTAATTCCTCAGTTTGATTAAATAAATAAACCAAATTGCTCAGATTTCTCTCATTAAAGGCATTTTCTAGACCCCAAATAATCTGCTCACTCCTGTCAGTGCAACTGTTTAGCAGGGAAAATCTGTAACAGAGTACATTTCTCAGAACATGCAGGATGGGAAACTACAAACTGCAGCTTCAAACAGTGCTTTGAATGAAATAAAAACAGCAAACAATTGAAAGTTAAAGGCACCAACTCAAATGCAAAAATATCCCATTTTCTCTGTGGTCACTGTTAAATGTAATTAGGCAGTTTCAGGATGTGTCTTGACAAGCTGTTTTGTTTTGGTTTGGTTCAGCTATTTTCTAGAGGGGTTTGGCCCGTGGGTAAAACTCAGACTGAAAGGATATCTGGTTTCACATCTGGGCTCTGCCACAGCTGTCTTGCATGACCGGTGCCATGTCACCTGCTGTGTCCCACTTTCCCCTGTGGCTCTGGGAGGAAAGTGGCATGCTTACCTGGGTGGGAGCTGTGCAAACATATGGCCTTGCCATCTGTCAGCATCCCTTGAAGGAGGAGGATAATTTTAGATGACTTTGCCTTGAGTTTCTTAGGCCAAAAGCCCAAGGGAAGAGGGTGGGAGGGGACCAAAGGACCACTCTACAAGGAAAGCCAGCAACACATGCGCTGAACTTGCCTGTTTCTTCTGTGAATGCATGGGGAAGAGACATGTTTGAATCCATCACTGAGCAGAAGGACCTGCTAATGCTTTTAGGTCTATTGCAATACACCTAACTCCAACCTTTTCCACCCCAGAACTCAAAACCTTTTACAAGAAAGATCTACCTGATATCTACCACTTTAAAGACAGAAAAACTGAGGCAGAAGATGGAAAAGTAACTAATGGAACAGAGATACCCCATGTCTTTCCAAAGCCTTTGCCAGATGCATTGGACAAGTGAGATTGATGGAGTTGCAGTGAGTTTCTACCTGAACTCAGTTTGCAGAAACAGTATCATGGGCTGTGGAAAAGCTCCACGGGCGCTTGTGTTGTTGGGTTGTCCCTGCTGTCCTGGCTGAGCCAGGGTAGTCTCTTCACATGCAGCTGGGCAAGGCAAGGAATGAGGGAAGGAGTATGGTGAATATAATGAGAAAGAGGAGGTGGTGGTGTAGGTTGTGACAGAAGATGAAACAGCTTTGACACAAGCAAAGGAAACTTCAAGTTTGGAATTTCAAAAAATTGACTCAACATTTCTACCGTAGCAGATAAACATCTATTTTATTACTGGGAATCATCTTTTTCTGTTTATAAATAGAAAAAAAAGCATGTTACCTCATGTTATTTCCTCTGGGTTTTTTGGGGGTAGATATATGTGGGTGGTAAACAGTTCGCAAAGAAGTTGTTGTTATTATTAGTCAATATGAAGACAGGAGGGCAGGGGCTGAGGGTGTGATGTACCAGGTACAGGCTAGCCACAAGCCAAATATAGGTCATTCACTCACCTACAGTGAAGGAGGGACAGCACAGCCAAACCACTAATCTGCGGCTATGATTATTGTTGCTTTGCGATACTATCTACATTTCTATAGGCATTTTTCTTGCCAAAAAAACAACTTAGGCAGAGACATAAAGACCTCAAAGACTAAAAACTAGCAACGAGACATAAAAGCATTGATAAGCAGCTAGACAAGGTTATCAGTGTACTTGTTTAAGAAAGCTTTTTAACCTTGACAAAGCCTTGCTTGTGTCATGGTAACAGCTAGCAATGGAAACATGTGGTATTGGTTGCTGTACAAACATATTACAAAGCAATCTTGGAAGTTTGCAGTCTGAACAGACGACACAGCGTTTGATATGAAGCTAAAGCACAGAGTACCAGTTATCCGGTCTTTAAGGCTCTGCCTTTCAGCCTGAAGTACATGAACTACCCTTGTTTGCCTGGAGCATCCCCGGGGGCAGGCCGCAAGGTCCTTCAGTGCTGGTGCATGAAGGATGAGGATGGTCCTGCAAGGAGCCGGTCTGGTTTTGGGGAGAGGATAAGGAAGGGCCAGCAGCAGGGACTCTGGAGATAGGGCTCTTGAGACACACACAGGCATTTCTGCATGTCCAGGTGTGCTCCAGGCATGAGGGAGAGTCTCAGCAAGTGATAGCTGGTAGACATGTTGCAGTAGGTTCACCAAACCCAAGGAAACCTTAATTCTGTGCATGCCATGGCATATTTGGGGTTTACTGTGGATATATATGGTGACTGCAGGCTTTAAAGCGACCTTCAGGGTAACCTTAACTATGAGGGTATCTCTAGCCTGAAGGAAGTGACCTGTGACAGTCATACTGCAGGTCTGTGTCACCTCCCACACTAGGACTAGGGGCTTCTGAGTCTGAATCCAAAATGGCATGCACCCAGTTAGAAATTGCAGTGGATCCCCCCCCACTCAGAATTGATGGTTTGTAAAAAGCAAAGCCCTTCTTTGGAAAGATGGCCATTCTGATAAAACTTTTCAGAAAATTGAAAAAAAAACCCTTACATTTTAAATGAGTTTGAAAGATGCAAGTTCAGCATTTTGGGAATAGAGTGATTTAATTTTTCTACAAAAATGACATTTTGTTTTGGAACACTTTACTTGATACTATTTTATTTAGTCAATGTATTTATTCAGCTTGAAACTATGGGAAAAATTAAGCCCTTTGACCTCCGTTTGCTACACTTGGGTGGTGGAGAAAGAGACTTCTGCTTTGTGACACATTTCTAGGATTTTTTTCTTTTTCTGAATAGAAGTTATTCTTAAACTGCAGTATTGCAACCAAATACAAATCTAGTTCCTGATGAAATATTTGCATGACCGGTGGTTCTCCAGTGACAGCAAATTCTGTCAGCACTTTTATTGATTAATTCAGGAAGTCTTCCCCTACTGCCAATCTAATGAATTTCATAACACTTTAAAAATTGATCAGTTTGCTTTTCTTCCTGAAGAGACACCTCCATGCAATAAGGATTGGATGATTGTGCACAAATACATGGGGAGAGGGGTCAGGGACTAGCAGACAGGCAAGCTAAGTGGAATATAGTAAGAGCTGGAGGAAAAGTAAGGAGCTGTAGCAATAGGTGAGGGACTGGGTGGCTGAAAGATTACATTTGTGGGTCCATGGGAATGGAAAGGATCTTCTTCATGAAGACATCTGCTGTGACATGGCCTAGAGCCAGGGCTCCCTAATTCTATGACCACTAAATCCCACTTGGAAACATTGTCAAATGCATGGGGCTTCTCTGGAAAAGGAGTGTAGGGCCCCCAAAGGGTCATGACTATTCACAATACAGCCAAACATCACAGATGATCTGGTACACTGTCAGTGACTCTATTAAAGCAACAAGAGACTGGGCTGCCTTGCTAGTGAGGGAGCAGTTTCTGCCCTTCTTGATGCAGCACTTGTGAGAGTAGCAGAGGAGGGAGCTGGGGTGATGGGATAGCCATGGGGTACCTGGGATGAGCATCAAGGTTGGGGTATGGGGGTAAACCAAGGATGAAGAGACTGTGTGGATATGGTCCAGAGCTGGACAAGACATTTACACATATGATTGGGGGACTGAAGAGGAACAGAGAATAAGAGGTGACTGGGCATAAGAGCAGCACAGTGGGGACAGTGTGCCCTGAGCTGGTGCTGGGGTGATGTACAGGTGCTGGACAGTACAACTGGTGGTGAGTCACTATGTAGGCAAAGGATGTGGTGTATGGCTTGGAGGAGTGGGGAATACCCAGCCCCACTTCTGCTGCTCACCCCTCTGCTTCGGAGAATAGTGAGCAGCAACAGGGGGGCAACGGCCAAGGGCACAGCTTGGCCAGGCTTCACGGGACCTGGGAATGAGGAGCAGGTCCAACTGCAGGCAACTGCCACTGGGAATGGAGACAGGCAGAGGTCGGGCAGCTCCTCTGCTGAGTACTCCTGCAGGGCAGCAGACAGACACTGGTGACTGCACTTTATTTTGTAGTGGAAATTGCTGGTTTGGAAACCATTTTTCTGATTAAAACCAGTGGTTGGGACAGTGGTTCTCCACACCAAGAGGAATTTTTCTATATGCCACTTTTGAGACTTTTTACTTCTCTTTTTTTATGTTAAAATCTAAATATTTAGCCTGACCTACAGCTGACTGTGCAGCATAAAGGAAGGGAAACCAGCCAGGTGGAAACCAAAATGACAGAGCACATGATGGACCTGCAAATCAAAGCACATCCCAATCATAAGGAGACTGCAAAGTCTGATAAGTTTAACCCTGGTAAATAGTTTGCTCAATGCAGTAGTTGAATGGCAATAAATCTGTTAGATTAATTGAAAGAAGGTAGAGGAGGAGGTACCACAAGCATTCACATTACCACAGCAGATAGTCCTAGATGATTACACAGCCCACAGCCTGAGCTTTCAACACTCCTACGGTGGAATCAGTTGTGATAGCCATCTCTCTGAGCAAAGAACTGGCCTCCATGAAATGCTGTGGCTTTAAAGCTGGGAGAAAATGGTTCGATGAATCATCAATTCACTGGAAAAGGCACTTTCAGGTTGGCCAAGCCAGTTTATGAATTTGAAGTTAATTTTGCTGAATGGTTGAGGTGAAACCACAAGTGCTGAAAACTTTGGAAGTGCTGAAAGACTGAAATTAGACAAGTTTAAACTGTGGCTTAGACAGATCCAAGATCAATTGCTTTTACACTTCTGATGAGTTTGGTTCTTGCCAAAACTGGAGCTAGGTGATGGAGACATTGTTCCTCATCCATTAACTGGCTTGATTAAGGTACCAATGCACACCAGAAAAACTGTAGATATGATCTCCCTCTCTGAGTAATTCAGAACACAGATTTGACCAATATTCTCCCATCCTCAAGACATCATTGTTATTAAATAGCATGCACAAACCTGAATACTGTAAGCTGAATGAGAGGGTAGGAAAATACCTGATAATAATTTCCTGAAAACTGCAAGTTAAAATTCCCTCCCTGGGACTCACTTACAGGATGAGTACCTATTAGATAAGTCTATGAATTCATCCATTTATGACCTGGACCCTGCAGAAGATCAACAACCCTTTCCATATTAGTCAGATAAGGAGAGAGCTGTAATTCTATTTTTATGCCAGGAGCAGCAGCAGCAATAGGCACTAGAAAGGTATGCTCCATATGTACAATGAAACCATTCTCGAGCCAGCGGATGCAGACTGTCAAGAGCCACTTAACAAAATGTCAAATAGGTCATCACCCTCTGTCTTTTGTCACTGCAGTGAATCAGAGTACTCTACTGAGTCAGAGCAAATACACATACACCATATGCAAGCTCAGTAATTAAGTACAAGATGCTTTGGGACAGAGTATAAGCAACAGGCAAAATATAGTGGGCATTCACCTGAGTTATCTAATTCCTATTTGAGTCCAGTTACACACCGTGACAACGAGATCCATAATTTAATGATGCAATGTATAAAGCAAACATTCTTTTCATTTATTTTAAATGTTTTGAAGGGTTTATTTTCCTGGAGTGCCCCTTAAGCTTGTAAGATAAAGAACTGGAGTCATCTCTGCTTACTGCCTCCATGCACTCAGTATTTCATAGTGCTCTTTCATACCTCCTCTCTTAGGGATGGCGGTGAAGCCCAGAATCTGTTGTATTCTCTAACCCTCCCTGTACTGTCCCTTCTGCCTTGTCCCCTTCCAGACCTTCCAGCTCCCCACAGGGTGAGATAGCAGCTACAACACCAAAAAGTGCCTTTTCCAGTACATGATAATGTTGCCCAAACACTTGGCAAAAAAAAAAAAAGAGCATCAGCTCCATTGATCAAGCCTTGGTATAAGAGTCTCCCAAGCAAATGACAGCTGCAGCCCTCTGGGTGCAGGAGATGGGTATCAATGAGGAGCTTTCCCTTAACCCAAAGGACCCCTAGATCTGTGCTCCAGTTTTTATGGCATGCAGACTGAGCTGGGAGAGCACTGAGAGCCTTTTTATTTGGCAGCTGCTGACTTTGGAGGACACGACAGAGTTACTTTCACCCAGTTTTAGACATCTGCAATGGGAGTTACCTGCCTTTGTAATCAGAGGGAGAAATAGACACTTTTCAGAAGGGGTTTGGCTAGCTTATTTTATGTATCTGCTTCAGAAGGGCATGATTCATGCCCTGGAAGTAGCTGGTTCTCTCCAGTGACTCAGCTGCTGTCCGCTTTTGTTGAGGGCTCTGTCTCTGGGATACTCAAATGTCTTGGTAAACAGAGAGCCCGGCTGTACAGTGGAGCAGCTGCCTGAAGTCTCAGACCATGGAAAAGAATAAGGAAAATCAAAAGCAAGGAGTGATTTTTAATATGAACCCTGCAAGACCGCTAGACCTGAAGGGCTGTGACCCCCAGGAGCAGCCCCTGGCAGCTGTTAATGAAACCCCATGAGACAACGAGAGAAAGGAGTCGTGTGCCAGTGTTTTGGCTTGGAGCAAAAGGCATTAAAAATGAGCACAGTGAAAGGGGAAGGTGCCGCTGTGCGTTTCTGGGAGGAAGTGGCACAGGCAGCCGGCAGGACTCTCTGCCTGTCCCCATGGGGGACCGGAGCTGCATGCCCCATCCTCTGTACAAAGAGCCAGGAGGGATGCAGCCCCTCCCAGAGACTGGGAGGGAAACACTGCACATCTCTGTTTTGCCTTCAGAGGTTTATCCAAGAGTAGGAAATCCCAAGGTGTCAAAATTATGAAGAAAAACTGAAATGAAACAATATTTACTTGTTAAAAGAGCCGGGGCAGGTTTTTTTGGTTTGTTTTTATTTCAGCTAATGCCAGGTCAGTTTTTCTTTTATCTGTATTAGTCCCCCCATCCCTATTGATACAGGCACAGTGAGAACACACTTCAGACTAGCTGACAGATTTCTGGTGTGGTTTTGTATGGTTTCCTGAGAATCGGGGGACATTTCTTGTTTTGCAATTTTACAGAAACCCACAAGTATGTCTAAGTGCTTTAAAGACCTAATAAACAGGTAGGTGTTGCGAAAGGTTAGCGGGGGGCAAAAAATTGTATTGCTGCCACGGTCGATTCGTCTGCTGGCCCCTTGCAGCAAACCCGCTTTGAGGTTACTTGTAGCTGCAGTGAGCATGCCACGCCAAGGGATTCTGACATACCAATGAGGCAGATGGTTATGAAGCTGCAAGAAAAATGCGGTTAGTTTTACTAGCACCTGTGGCAAATTCCTCTCAGAGGTCCTCCCACAAGGTAGTGTGTGTTGTACAAGATGATGCAGAAAGAACAGCAGGAGGGAGATGATTGTGTCATATGTTCCCCTGGGGCTCGCTATTTTATTTTTGAAAAAAAATTTAAAAAAAGCTTTAATGTTCTTTGTTTTTCCTTTCTTTCACAGGGGACATTCAGTGGAAACTATTACAGCGGCATCATAGGAAGGAGCCAGACAGCCTCCATTTGTGTGTTGAGCTCATCCCAATTCCTGTGCCTTGAGAAGGAGAGAGACGAGGACGAGCGCAGGTGCTTGCAGGGTTGAAGTAATGGGGGATGGCAGCTGAGAGAGGAAGGTGATGATGCTTTTGACTCTGGCAGTGATTTTCTGTATGTATTGAACTGGGCATTTATTGCCTCTGTGCTTGGGTTTTGACACACATAAAATGGAAATCGCCAGGAGTGAGGAGGTCTGCTGTGGGGCTGTTGTCTCTTGGTGTTTTTGAGAAGTTCCATAACAAAGTGTCTTCTAGCAGATTTCTCTATGAGAAGAAAAATTTAATGTGAGAAGAATAAAGATTAGGAAAACATTTAAAGTACAGAATGGCAGCAAGTAGCTTTTATTTTGCACTCTTCGCACACCCACATATCCCTGGAGAACACCTATATCTGGATATGCTTTTTTGCAATTGTACAAGCAAAGATATAAGGAAAGCCTTCTTCTGTAAGTGTTCACCTAAGAAGAAAGCAAGAAAGTTATGGAATCAATGATACTATATGATTAATGAACCAAAGCATTTAATTTCTCTTCCCCCAACCACAGCACCACACAATGGGTTTTCACTTTCTCCCAATGGGCCTGAAAACATCTTCATCCTGAGGAGCAGAGTGTTTTGAGCTGGTGTTTCTGTATCTCATTCTATAGAAAGGGACTGGGGCTCTCAGAAGGGAAGGCATATCTGTATATTTTCTGGTATACCTCTTTCTTGATAGATGGGTAAGACGCTTTGGAGGAATATGATGTCTCTTACACTAGAACACATGAAACACCTCTTGGAAGGACAATGATGGGAAAAATAATCTCATGACCCTTACAAGGACTAGTTGTGTAGCCTTCAATTTAGTAAATTAGAATGTGCGATTGATTGCTGTACACCCACTAGAACCAATGTAAGCAGTGAACTAAGAGCTGCCAGATGTGAAAACTGGCTGAAAATGATCAGATTTGGACAATAGCTCTAAGTTTCCTGCTTTTTGAAGTCCAACTTGATAAACTTCATACTAATTAACTTCAGCCCCACTGGAAGTCAAAGGGAAGGTCCTGCAGCTAAGCCTGGCTGAAGAAAGAAACTTTGAAATATCTCACACTGGCCAAGTGGAAATGATGGCTCCCAAAGTCTCAGGTGACTTCCAAAAGTGGCCACCCTGGCTGAAGTGAGAGGTCTTTCTGCCCAACTTGGACCTACCTACACAGGTTGTAGGCTTAAGGCTGTCAACAGCTTTAAACCATAAAAAAAAAAAGGAGATTCTACAAGGGAAATTAAGGGTATGGTGCCAGGACTGCACTAATGGCTGCTTGTATATACATGTGGTTCAAAGGGATGTATGTTTGCAGTAACTCCATTAAAGTAAGCTGTGGTAATTTAAGGGGAGGAATTTTCCTTTCTGGTGAAGTCCATCTGGCAGCTCACGCACGAGTGGGCAAAGACAGCAATGTCTTTGGGGTCACGGTGCCAACTCACAACATCGCTAAGGTGCAAAGCTTTTGTTAGAAATAGATGGGGGGGCAGGGTGGACTTTTTTTGAAGAGTGTTTGTTGTCTGTGCTTTATTTTTTTCCAGGAAGAGATAGCTGAATCTCAGAACTGATGCACTCCAAGCTCTTAAATGCTGGCACTGCTTATTAGCTGCTTGCTCAGTGGAGAATATTCTTCCTTATATAGGTCTTTCAGAAACTAGGTCAGAGGATTAACATGAGTACTGGTTGCTAAAAATCTTCCTTGACAGCCTGTCTTCCTTTATTATTTTCTCTCTTTGGCCATTGCAGACACCAATGCCTGCCAGCTTCTCTACTGATTTCTCCTGTGGTGAGATGTGATGACCACAAAAGGACCACTGCCTGCCACTGCTGCAGACCCTGCAAACACTCTCGGCCAGTTGGCCTGTCCAGTGTGTTTGACCCCTGTCTTCCCAGGAGGGAGAGGTTGTTTTTCAAAGAAATGTGGCAGTGCTGCACCAGCCTAGGTGTTTGGTTGAGTTGTCAGTGGAAAAACATCTGAACACAGATGCCCTCGTGTGCTAAGGGATGGTGTACTCAGGATACGCTGCCTTCATTTTCCAAAGGTCCTATTCTGAGAAGAGGAGAGCTGGGCTAAATGCCAGGCAGGGAGTTAGATGCTCTCACAACAGTCTCCCTAAAAAGCTACATCTTCTCCATTGGAGCTTCTAGAAAGTACTGCGCTGCAAATAACAATAATAATAACTGAACCCTTCTGTGAAATGTTTGCACTGAAACTCCACAGAATATTCTTGCTTTTAGACGTTGCTAACTCTGAAGGACCACGCACAATACATTTGTGCTGATGGGACATTTCTTGCCATGCTGTTTACAGGAGATAGATAACATCTTTCTGTGATATATGTATTAAAAATACATATACCCACACATATTCACATATGCCTATCACCAATAAAAGATTTTAAAACTCTCATTATACACCCACTTGCCTGAAATAGAAGTGATTTCCTAGCAGGAACAGCATACACTGTTATCATATATTCACTTAATATACACTCTTAATCTGATTCCTAATCTGTATGTACATGCATATCTATCTCAGGACTAAACTGACATAAACCAAGACTCTCAGTGCAGGTTTTTAACTCTCTAGATGGCCACTTAGCCACGTGCTTTTAGTTCCAGAAATGCTAGGTGCAGAAGAGCCCCCCCCCCCCATCTGCTGTACTTTCAGTACTTTGGAAATCTGACCACCTGGGAGGGAGCAAAGCCCTAACAGTAGGTTTTGGTTTTGCAGCTAATCATGCAGCCTTCAACCGAAAAATAAAGCAGCTGATGTTTCTTTGGCCAGTAATGTATGCAAAGCTCATGGGGGTTTTGCTACAGTAACCTTAAACTTTCATCTCATGTTATTTGATTTGCAGTTGGAATAAAAGTCACTTGTAAGCCATGTGTATTTTTTCTGCTATTTCTTCTCCAGATCCATGGTCTAACCAAGTTTACAAACAACTTCTCCACTTTTAATTGGGACATTAAGAGTTCAGACAGCTGAGCATGCCGATGTTTTCATTTCTTGCTATGTTCTAACTCTAGACAGCCCATCTTTGCAGCTGCCTTTGGTTTTGTTGCCTTTGTGATAGAGCTGAGGGGATACCCTAATTTTTACTGCCTCCCATTTAAATGAAAAGCTGGTCTCTTGTCTCAGAGGTACCACGTGTCTCCTTTTTTGCTGTGCTGTAAAGACGCCTGGTTACCCACATAGGTATTGTGATCAGGTGGTGTTTATTCGGTGTTCAACTGACAGAGACTTCTCCAGAACCCAGTGTGTTGCAAAGCCTCCCAAATCAGTGCTTTATTGAGATGGGAACTTTGGTGAGAATTGCTAAATTGTAACAAGGAGAGAAGCTCTAAAGGCACAGACTGTTAAAAGGAGAAGCAAAACTCTCCAGCTAGGAGCATTAAACAAAACAAGAAGTACACGATTACTGTTCCTTTACTTGATTACATCCCCCACCTGCTTAGGCCTTAGGCATTCATTCCTCTGATCTGGAATGAGTCCCTCCCAGGACAGAGACACCTCTTTGATTCTTCCTTTCTTTTTCTGTAATATAGTTTGAAGCATATACATAAGTGAATGAACCAACTGCTACAGAAATCAGAGAACTCCTACTCGTATGGATATGTGTGTGTGTGTGCACATGCATGTTGTTCATGTGTATACACACACGCTCTCTCTCTGTAGCACACAATGAATACACCCTTGTCCAGGTGGATATTTGTGGGCAAATGCATATACAGACGTAGATACTTTCAACCTATGCATAGGTATACACGTATATGCATACATATATACATGTCTATTACCCGTTGAAGTACAGCTGACTTGCTGAAAGCTGAAACTATTTGGCAGCTCACAGCAGTGCTTCCCCTGTACTTGGGGCATCATTTAAACTGCTAGAAGGAGGAAGGCTGGTGGGGTGCAGGACGTTAACCCAGCCCCAAAAGATGCTGGGGAGAGCCTTCACCCTGGCAGAGCTGCAGCCCAAGGGCCTCTACAAACCCACAACAGCCCACACTAGCCTGTGCAAGGCAAACAGGAAAGAAAGCAAGCTAAAGGGACTGCACCCTGTAGCACTGCAGTGCCGGGTGGTGTAGAAGTGACCAGGGATGTGTCACCTAAAGTGACTTATTACATCCTCCAGCACATGGGATTTTACCAGGGGAGTTTCCCGTCTGAATTCTTCCCTTGGTCTGATGGCAAGATGGCATTTGTAAGGCAGCACAGCTAAGGGCACTGCATGGACACCCCTCCCCTTCCCCGCAACACCACTCCCC
>VZTV01103887.1:0-29477 GCA_013400875.1 Anhinga rufa | reverse complement strand
CAAACCGTTCTGTGATTCTATAACCCAGACAACAAAGTTTGGGTCTTGCCCTTCCTCTGAAGGTTAATTAACAGTCACTGGCCTGGGAGAGGGTATTTCCTACCCAGCTGGGAGGCTGGGGTACCAGATCGTACATCACCCTCTGGACCGGGGAACAGGGCTGCTTGGGGAGGAGAGGGCAGCAGCCTCAGCCCCAGCGCGGGGCTGAGGACCCTCCTCACTCGGTCCCTCTCTGAGGGTCACACCCAGCTCCCTTTCCAAGCAGGATGGAGAAAAAGGGCCCTGCTGGCATTACATGCTGCCTCCAACCAGGCGTCAGACCCTGGGGAAGTGGAAGGATAAACAGTCACGCCGGCAGCAGGTAGTTTTACACCCGTCCTTACTTAACTCGGTTAAAAAGACCCAAGTTCAGCGCCCCGCACTGCTCCCGTACAGGCAGCATGAGAAGCCAGCCTCGGTCCCCATCGAATTCTCTCTTTGCAGGTTGAGAGCCATGGAAGCCGCTGGTGAATTCCTGACAAATTCACCCGATTACCACCACTCAGCCAAAAGCATGCAGAAAAGATGCCGAAGAGGCTGTAATATTATATTTTATCGTATTCAGAGGGCTCTAATTCCTTTTAACATCAGAACCTACCTGACTATTCAACGTAATTCCCCTCCGAAAGCTTTCGCTCTACGACGAGCAGCGTTGTTGCTGGTAGAGGCTTGTTTTGGTTTCTTTTCCAGCTCAGCTGGGCAACCAAAGTTGAGAAGGGAAATCCAGCCTAATTCTGCACACAACTTTAGACACAGTTTCCTCAGGTGGCGCCAACATTTTCCTGGCACGCAGCAACGTCAGCTGCGAGACTCCCGTCCTGAGGAGTTAAACCAGACCTCCCTTAGTCACGGTAACAAGGTGGCCCTAAACGTAAGCATGCCTTCGGAGGTGTTTTCATTTCCCAATCTCCCCGCGTTGCCTTTGGGTAAATTGCCTAATTTACCTCCTACCTCTGTCAAATGGAAGCTCAATGAGAGATGCAAAGCCCATTAATAACGATGAGATGCTTCGGCTCTCTAGATAAGCGCCTGCTTAGATGTATAGGGAGTCATCTACCTGCACCTACGCGCACAGATATCCTCCGCGGAGTGAAACCCACAGCCCCGAGGGAGTAGGCAGCGATTTTTGATGGCCTCAGACACCAGAGCTAACTAAACCTGGCTGACCTACACCCAGCGGGTGCCACCAGTGAGGCGGCATGCAGCCTTCCCGACTGTAAGGCAAAAGGCCGAGTTGGAAATTTCAGTCGGAAATATTTCAGCTGCAGGAAAACTCCCTCTTTGGCTTTACAGATGTACCAGCAAGACAAAAATTAGGTTCCTTTGACCACACTGATGGAAAAAAATCCCCAAGAAGCCATATTCAAGCAATAGCTTGAAACAACTGATGCGTCCCTCCCGGCTTTCTCCACCCAGGCTCCTTGGGACCTGGGTCCTGCCCTGGATGCTGAAACCCTGGCAGCTGGAGAAGAGGAGCTCATTGCTCTCCTTCGCCTTCCTGCCACGATGGCAAGCTCGCAAGTCAAAGGCCAGGGCAACACCAGCAAAAGCCGCGGTGTTTTGACCAGGACCGTGCATGGAGGAGAGGTCTCTTGCCCAAAGCCCTGGGGGCGGTGTGGCCGAGTGTAAAACTGGCATGCTTTAATTCCCGCCGTGGTGGAGATGCAAGGCAAAAGCAGGGCCAAGCAGGGCCCAAAGCCGTCACTGCCTGCAGAAGAGGAGCCTTCACGAGGCTCACGGTGAAGCTGCGGAGCAACACGCAGAGTCCGTTACTCTTAAATACACTTCAGAGCAAAATACAGCCCCAAAAATGAGAAACTCGCTTGTTTTGCAGCCAACACAAGAAGTTTTCCAAGGGACACCTCTGGAAGGGAGAGTGTGCAGCTTGAACGAGGCGTGGATGGTCTGAAGTGGTCCCTGGGGACCACTAGAGATCTTCATTTAGAAGAAGCCTTTGGGGAGATCATTTCAAATACCTTTCCCCCCTCTGTTTTGCTTGTGCTTTTTGCAGCTCTCTGGGGCTCTGGGCCATAACCACCCATGCAGCCCGGGCACCCTGACGCTTCCCGAGCCTGCCTCGCTGATGCCTGCGGGAATCAAGCCTCAGCTGGACACCCCAGGGGTTTCCATCCCTGCAGCAACACAGTGCATTAGGGAAAAGCACCCTCCAGCGAACGAGACCTTCTGGTCTGGCCTGAAAACCCCAGGATCCCTTTCCTGTGTGGTCCCCTCTGGGGAGATGCCCAGCAGCGAGCTGCTGCTGTTTCCATCCCACCCCTCCTCTCCCAGCACAGCCCTCAAGTCACCGGCACCCGCCTGCATCCCTGGGCTTTGAGAATTCCTGCTGTTTCCCCTGGGTGTACGGGGCGATGGGAACTCTGCCTTTGCAGAATCAGTTTGGGAAATGGCTTTTATTTCTTCTCCCATCACCGACGGAGGGGACGGCAGCCGCGGGGGGAAGCTACGCGTAGGAAGCGAAACCGCCTCTTGGCGGGGGGGGATCTTTACGTGTGCACAGAGGAATGAGCCAGGGCTCCAGAAAATTAAACACATGTCCCCATTCACCCAGGCGAGGAATTAGACGTTGATCCATCCTGATTCCATCTACTTCAATTACAGCTGAGGGCAGGTGCTGCCTCTCCTGCGCAGAGACCCCAGGAAGGCTCAATAACCCCGGAGAGNCACCAGAGGCTGCTCAGGGCCCCAGGGGGGTGACAGCACCCCAAATCGCTTCCCCAGGAACTTGCGGCACACACAGGGCTGTGGGTCTGTGCGTAATAAGAGGGAGCCCTCCGTAAACCAGGAGCGATATTAGAAAGGTCTGACTGTAATCGTGACAGCGATAAACCCAAACCTTTAAATCCATCTGATAGCCTACAATAAAAGCCCCCAAATTACGTGCTATCATGCAACGGCTGAATGAAGGTGAGTGCTGGCAGGGGCGCGGAGCACGGTGGCGGAGCCAGAAAGCAGCCCTGCAAAATAGACGCAAGCTTTATGGCGCAGCAGCCCAGACACTTTATTGGTCTGTAGCGTCAAGACTTCAGTCCTCCTGGTGATGGGCAGGGAAAGCCTGTCCCCAGCTCACCGCAGAGAGCTCCCTTAGTGCAGGGCTTGCATTTCCGAGGGAGAGGAGGAATACCTTGAGATGCTCCAGCGGTGGGAAACGCGGGCAAGCCCGGGCGAGAGATGCGCTGGCAGCTACAGCCTGCGCTGCCCACGAGGGCGTCTCCATCGTTGCCCTTGCTGCCAAGAAGCGAACGGCCTCGCTGCGAAGCTGTGGGAAGTTTGTCTTTTTAATGACAAAACAGTTTGTCCAACGTTTCGTATGCAAATAATAAATATTAATACTATAGTAGGGCATCACTGTGAAGTCCAACTATTGCAGCAGGTGGGCCGAGCCGAGCCGGCTGTATATAGAGTGCTCATTAGGAGAGGGGACTCTTCAGAAAACATCCAGTCATGAGGGATCACTGGGAGCACACAAGAAACCAAAGGGATTTTTTAATTTCGCGTTTTAGGAAGGACACAGCTTTGCTGCTGAGAGCACGCAGGCATGTCGCTTGTTGTGAGAGGCACTGAGGATGGGGCACCTCCCGGCAATAAGCGTTGGTCATGACCATCGTGCTCCGTTCCCTGCTCCTCCTCCAACGTCCCTGGGAGAGCCCCAGGAGAAAAGAGTCACCCAAGGAGGTTGGTTGTCACTGCCGGGGGGAAGCGGCTGCAAAGCTGTGCCCCATCCTTGGGTTTCAGGGCGCTGCTGGCAGCAATTTCCCTGCTCCTCCCCAGCATCAGCTGCATCTCAGTGCCCCTAAAGAGAGTAAAGCACCTCGGACGGAGGTGTTGCCGCTACAGAAGAGGCCACGACCTTTATTTCACCCTGATCTACAGCGGGATGAGCTGCTTTGCTGCCGAGCTGCGCTCAGACCCATCCCCAAGTACCTCTCCATCCCGTCTGAGATGGTCGGTGCCTGGACCCATGGGCCACAGGGGGAGCGGGAGGAGAGCTGCCACCCCACAAGGGCTCCTCTGCGGCTCCCTCCTGGAGCTCAGACCCCCGCGGGAGGCTTTGCACCCGAGCTGCACGGGCGGTGCTATGGAGCACCACGTTGCCCCCATGGCAGGGGGCTTCGCCACGGTGCTGTCACCCCGCAGCCTCAAAACGTGCTGCACGCTTGGAAGGCAATTAGTGGCACCCACGCTTACTGGGAGGGGGACACCAGCCTGCCCAGCGGGCAGGTTGCAGGCAGCGGCAGGGGATTTGGGCAGGCAGGGACTGAGAGCTGGCACCGAGTTGAGCATCTCCTCCCCTGGCAAAACGCAACCCAACCTCTTCGGTGTGCTGAGGTTCTGCCGTGCAAAGCAAGCTGGAAGTCTCCCCGCTGCTCCCGGGGCCAACGCAGAGGTGCCAAAAAGCGAGTTTATTTAAGCCCAGCTGCCCTCATCCTGGCAAAGCACGATGATTCCCAGCTTTGCAAATCACACTGGGTGCTTCGGGGCATTGCCTTCGCTTTTCTTCCCCTCCGTGCCCCTGCTCGCAGCAGAAGGTGCAGCAGCAAGGCCACCCTTAGCTGCTCAGAAATGCGCGGGGCAGCCGGGTACCCCCCCTGGCCAGGTGGCACCAATTCGGCTTTCCTCCCTTTCTCCACCCGTCCTGGGGAAGTGATGCCGATGCTAACACTTCATCGTCATTAAAGCATCGCCACCACGACAAGCCCTTAATAGCGGGGGCAAGAGGCAAACAGCCTCCAGGGGCTGGGAGCATCTGCACGGCGGCGGGGGGCCCCTCAAGGGAGAAGCCCCCCAAATACTCCTTTCTGGAAACCTTCCCCCAGACCGCCCACCTCCCCGGGCAGCATCGCCGACCCACCGGCCAGTGCCGCTGAGCCCCACGGCTTTGCGTCCCTGTAAGGAGAGGCTCTGCAGGCACGCAGACAGACAAATAGCTGTGTAAACAGCCACGGGGAAAGCAGGCACCCAGGGGACGGCAGTGCGAGGACCGCGCTAAACGCAAGGATTTTAAACCCTGGGTTTCATTGCAAACACTTGTAACGTGCTCTCAGAGCGATCACCGGTGCGGTGCAGCCAAGCGGGAAGCGTCTCCTTCCCCCTGCGCAGAAGAAGCCAAAACCCCTCCAAAATTGTCCCCTCGCCCCTGCGGAAGGCTGGTGCCTTGTGGGGGGGGCCCTGTGCCTGGGTCACACAGTGCTGGGACGTCCCCTCGCTGGCTGCATGGTGCTGGGCTCCCTCTCCTTCCTCCTCGCAGCCCGCCGTGGGGCAGCTTCACGGCTCCGGTGGGAGTCGCAGCATCCCCCAGTGACATCAGGGCATTACAGGCTGCTGGGCTGGGTTTTTTTTTTCTAAAATGCAGAGCACCCTTTAGCACACAAGGCTTTTAGATGTGACAGGAGCGTATGAAAATAATGAAAACCCACACTCAGACTTAAAATTTGGTATTCAAATGAAAGCCTGGCAGCTCCAGCGCTGTACAGCAGCCCCACGGCTGCCCCGCAGATGAGACGAAGGAAGGATCTTTAACTTCATGCCTCTGCCTTGAGATAAGGCCTTTCCATCCCGCCTTTGCCAGCAGGTTGGGCACATCCTGGGTGCTTCCCGTGCCCCCCCAGCTTGCCTGTGCAGAGCTGCTTTCCTGTGGGAACCACCACGTACCTGGGGTTTGCATGGGGGCAAATTCATACCCATTTTACAGCTGGGCAAAACCGAGGCCAGAGCAAGGGCAAGGCAGGAATTACCAGGATGGCTCAGCACTTTGACCACCCTGAACATCACCTTTGCCAACAGACCGGGGTGGGGGGGAGCCAGGGCAGCTCACCGGGTCCTGCTGAGCTGGGGGTGCTGGGAGAAGCTTGTTCTGCAAGGAACCAGCACACAGGTACTGGCATTTCCATCACTTGGCTGCACACGGGTTGTTAGGAAAAAAAAGATGATAAATAAAGATAAATGGAGGAGAGCGGAGCATGCCAGCAACCCTTCTCTATCATTCCTTTTCTTCCCTAAGCAGATCAAATTATGACCTGAAATCACTGAATACATATTTTATTATGTGGATAATTTAAAGGATGAGGGCGAGACAGAGAATTCATAAGGTATGTCCATGTTAGAAGACAAAGAGTTCCCATTCATCTCCTACGGGGAAAAAAATGAACATGAGAAAAGGGGGGACACAGGTTGTAACCGATGCCGCCCTCTCCTCCTCCTCCTCCTCCTCATTTTGGATGAGCTGGGACACACATGGATGTCTTGTCCACTAGCATCCAGACAGAAGCTGCTCCTTAACATGTCACAAAACAGGTGCGGTGGTCCTAGCTCTTCCCAGCCCCACCGCCCTTTGCCAACGACATAAACCCATCACACCGCATTTGAAGAGCCTGGACATTAGCCCCCCTCCTCCTCCGCGCAGAGCCGGGGAGCAGGATGCAGCCGTACCTCCACCCCAGCCCTGGGTAGGGCTGCCCTGTGGCCGCCCCGGGACTCGAAGCCCCCAGCCTGCTGCTCACCCTCGCCGGGGCTGTGCCGGGGGCAGCGCCGTCGCGGTCTGCTGGGCTTTGGCCCAGTTCACCCCGGCTCGGGCGCCCGTCTGGCACCAGCTCAAGCGTGATGCTCTCATGACTTTGAGGGGTCGACCCCGCTTTGCTTCCTCTCAACCTCCCCCCACTCCGTTAAGTCACGGGTCTCTCTGCACTCCGCAGATCAATGCCAGCTTCAGGATGTTTTTCGGTTGCCACGGGACCACGGAAGAGCCGCTGGCTCTTAATAATCGTTTTAATAACAATTAAAATATAAAATAAATAACTCTATATAAAAATAACTCTGTATGTTATGGGGAGCTGAGCCCTGGCACTGGGCTGGGGGGATGAGGGCTCATCTCCGGAGGCAGCACCCCAGCACGTGCCTCTGGCCTGGGACACCGGTGATGGGGCAGGGGCAGCTGGGCTGGTGGCTTTAGGCCAGCTCCTACTCAGCTCTGGGATGAGAGGAGCGTGTTTTCCCTCTTAAACACCTAAATGGTTTTATGGGGATTTTGACAAGTCAAATTAAGCACCGTAATAAAGACAAACTTATTGTTTAAATAAGGCCCCTGAGGAGAAATCAGAGCTGCTGAGCATTTTCCCTCCCCGAGCCTGCACGTCTCACGGGTGGAGGGGTGGCTGGTGGGACGGGGTCACGCCTGCCGCACGAGTTGCTCATCCTCTGGTGGTCACCGCCCTCACCGCGCGGTCCGTAGAAGGGGACACGCGGGATGGTGCAGTGCCTTCGCACCTCCACGGCTCGGTCCGCTGGAGCCCAGCGCCGTACTCGTGGTTCCCCGCAGACCCACAGTGGTGTTGGCCAGCCCCCTCCGGGAGGCTCACGATGCCGAGGGAGTTACGACGAGGTAACCTTTAAACAAACACATTTCATTTCTGACTTAAAAGGCCCTGGGGCTGCTCTCCTTCCCGGCAAGGCTTCTGGCGCGGAGAGCGGCGGTGGGAAGGCAGGCAGGGCTGGAAGGGCACATCGGCGCTCGCTGGTTTGGGATTTGCGTTGAGCTCGCGCTGCTGGCTCGGTTTCAGCTGTCACATGCTATTACTCACGCCTCCTAAGGATGGCCTTTCCTTTTTTTTTTTCTCTGAAAGTCTCCAAATTATTTTCCTTGGCTGCCTGAAAGGATTTTAAGAGACTAAGTGACAGTCTGTTGCCCAGCCCTTGGAGGGGCGGAGGCGCCGGAGGATGATGGGGTTAGAGGTCCTCATGGAGCTCACACCCCTCTGCTACTCGTGCAAGTCCCCAGGTGAAAGCCAGGCCCTTTGCTCCCCAGCACCACATTTTGGGAGTCAAACAAGAGCATCAAGGTTAAAACATCCCCTGAAATGACTGGGGAGACAGCGATGCCTTTAAGAGAAGGCAGAACTGGGAGAGGAAGAAGTTAGCCCGCCTCTCTTGGCCTTTGCCGCTGCACAGGTCAGAGGCTTTGGGCAAGCAGCCGTCGGAGACGCCACTGTCCTTCCTCCCAGCTCCCCGATGAGGTACTTTCCACCACAGGCCACTGACGGTAGCAGCCGCATTGCGCACACTTGCTATTCCAGGTGGATCAGAAGAGGCTACGATGGGTGTGCAGAGCCCTCCTTCACCTGAAAGGTTCACGAAGCAGGGAGCCCTGTGCGATGCTGCGGTCCTGGAAGAGCTGGAACCACCTCCTCCCCTTGCGCCACAGACCGTGCAAGGAAGGTCTACACTTAGTTTTCTTTCTCATCATTTACTTCTACAAGATGTCAAAAACCTCACTTTTTCCCCTCCCAAGGATTTTTCCTGCTGTTTGATGTTAGAATATGAATTCTTGTCCTGCCTCTGCTGAGTGACGATGGCCAACCATCAGCCAGAGCCAGATTTGAAGTGTGAAAGTTAAACTGCAAAGATTTAAAACAGTTTTTTTGGCAAGACTGGCTCAACTCAAGTGGCTGGTTAACACATGGAGCAGAGGAAGGAGTCTTGCTTTAACCAAACCAACCATTTTAATTCATTTATGCAGAGGTTAAAGACTTAGAATACCCAAATACTGCCTTGTAGTTGAACAGAGATAAGGAGATGACCCTCACTTCAAGAACCCACTCGCAGCTCACTGAAAGCAGAACTTAAGCAAACGATGCAGCGATGATTGCCAGAAGGCTGTGGGGACTAGGGCATTTGTAAATGCTTCTCTGAAAGGTAGAAGATGTGGGCTCTGGCCCTTGTCTGATGAATCCTGCTACGATTCACGGCTTCCCGTGGTCTTAAGCACACCTCCCTTCTAGCCAAACTCTTCAGCTCCTCAACATTTAAAGCAGGTGACGGTCCCTGAGCTCCTACAGATGCTCGGTAATAACCCTACACCCGTAACAAAGCGCAGCACGCTGACTCTGCACTGCTGAAAAGAAGGGAAACCCTGCTTGGAGAGCAAGTGAGGAGGATCTTGTGAGGTCGGCCTTAAGAAAGAGTCTTTGTGGGCAGCGGCCATCATTTCCCCAGTTACCTCTGCCGGACACTGGGGTGAGCACCGCTGCCTGCACGCAGGGACGCTGCCAGCACACAGAGATGGTTTCCTCAAGGCAAACGCCGCAGTGAATGAATTACTTTGCCCCTAGACCGCTGCAGGTCCTCGCTGGGTGTTTCAGACCTCCAAAAAGCATTGAGAAAGGAAAGAGGAGCTTTGAGCAAGGAAGGAGTTAGATTTGTCTTTCCAATTATCCACTGCTGTCATTATGACCTTCCATAGTTAAACGAAATTACCCTAAACAAACAAGGCTCCAGCGCTGGGGTTGAACACTGGCATTAGCAGCCGTCCGCGCTCACTGCTGAAGAGCCCTGACATATTGATATTAATTTAAATTTCCCCTTGACCATCATTTTTGATTCCCTCCAGCGCTGAACTTCTTTTTAGCACTGAGGCATATTCCTCCTACTCTTCTATTAAATGCTTTAAAATTAATTAAAGAGGCTGGCTGGCCAGGCAGGGTTTTAAATTCCCTTTCTCAGAGAAAAATCTGACTCACCCAACACCTCTCACAGGGACACGAGCGCTGGAGGCAAACTGTTCTGCGGCAGCTTCCAGCCAAGGGCTTTGTAACCCTGTTCTTTCAAAAGAAGAAAATGAGAATAATGACTGTAAGTGCCCACCATCTGCAATTAATTTTCGCAAGGAGAGCGGTTAAGCGCTGGAACGAGTTTCCCAGAGGGACGTAGGAATCTCTGATCCTTGCTCCGTTGAGTTATGAACATCTCCAAGCCCTGGAGCAACCTCATCCAACTTTGAGGCAAGCCCTGCTCTGGGCAGGGGGTTGGACCAGAGACCTCTGGAGGTCCCTCCCGAACTCCAGCACTCCTTGATTCTAAAAAGGCTGAAAACCTGATGGGGACCGTTTGCTGAGGAGGCGACTAATTAAAAAAAATATTGACCAAGTGCTGTAAAAAAAAAGATTACAGTAAGTAATTACATGCGACTTAATATATCAAGCGCAAAGAGTTACCTGAAGGAAAGAAAATTAAAGGAATTAAAATAAGGAGCATATTGCTTGTGACAAAGAGACAAAGAGAAAAAATGCCATCAACTTGTGTTTATGAGCTGCTGTGTTTCTAATTAGGGCCAGACACCAAATTTGCATTTTATCTTGATTGAAACAGAATGAAAACTGAAAAAATAAAGGCAGCTGATGTTAAACTGCTTTCCCCGTTTAATTCAAGGAGTAACCTTACAGCATTCAAAATAGCCGGTGGGGTTTTTTTGTTTGTTTGGGTTTTTTTTTTTTGTTTTTAAGATCTCAGTTTCTCGACGGAGTGATTTCAATTTAGAGCACAGAGGACCTTCAAGTGGGGGGAGAGAAGGAATGAGGTCACCTGCCAAGCAGCGGCTGCGTGGCACGGAGCAGGGGTACAACAGCAGCCACGGCAGCTTGCAAAATAAATTAGTAGGCATCGATAAACAAGACAGGGGCTGAGAGAAACCCGTGTCTGAAATCAGGGGAAGCAGCGAGAGCAATGGCTGTTGCTCCTCACGCCGGCCCTGCTTTTGGAGGTGGCTGGCTGGGAAAGATGCTCTGCACAGCCCAGCTCAGTCACCCAGCACCAAAGTCTCTTAAAATGCAGCAAAATGGAAATCAAGCTAGTGCTCAGTGGGACGCGTCAGACAGCTGCCATCAGACAGAAGGAACCAATTTCCTTTCCTTCTGCCACAGTGACTCAGGTGACACATACAAGAGAGACCTGCAGATAGCACCTTGGAGCAGGACACAGGCTAGCACACTCTCTTCTCTCCCCCTTCCTTCTCTTGTTGCTCTCACACGCCACTGGCATGCCAGAAACCATGGAAGAAAACCAGCACACAGAATCCGGGGGCCACCCACACCTCTCCTGGAGGTGAGCATCACATTTCTCCCCACTAGACGAGACTCTCCAGAAGCCAACAGCAATTTCGGTGCGTCCCACACCCTCCTAGCTGAGAGCCACAGCTGTTGGTTAAAGGAGCATAAGTCTCCCATGGGCCCGCCAGAAACAGGCACCAACGTTGAATCACGATAGGATCTGCCTCAACTCTGCTGCAAGGCTTCATCCCTGCTCCTTTGTTCGTAGCCCCAAGAGCACCCTTGTTTTTCTTTTCTGTCCTGCGACCAAAGGATGTCAAAAGACCTCACAGCCCAATCCAAATCAGGTTTTTAACACCTGGAAGACATGAGACACCTTTCACACACCACCATCAGCTGTGGCTCCTTAATGAGTGGCCCAAGACTGCAGCAGGTCCTTGCTTTATCGACTCAGCCAGCGAAGTCCCTGCAGCAACCTCAGCCTCAGAGGCACGAGGGAGAAGTGTACTGCAGTGAATGAACGCAGAGAGATTCTGTTTGCAAACTGAAATGCTTCCCACAGGTATCACTGTATACATTGCACCTTTGCCACCCACAGCTAGGAAAAGATGCTACACCCACTGATTCCAGTTTGAAGCTTAACAAGTCCTGGCAGCAATCCTGACAGCTCAGCATGACTGCTACTTGTGAAGACTGAGTGCACCTTCTTGAACCCCTCCCACTGTCCTGCCAACCAAGCAACAATGACTCTTAGCATCATGGTTTATTCCCCCTCCATATGTACAATTAAGTGTATGCATGACCATTAAAAATAAGGCTACTTATATCATGGCTCTGAAACACGTTACAAACCAACTCCATCCCCTCTCTTATTACAACATTCAAAATGCTTGACTTCCGTGGTGTGCAGAGAGGGGCAAACGCGACCAGACCACACGGGCGATTAAGTGGTGCAGGGCTTTGGTAACTGGATCCAGAAGGTTCCTCTTCTAGCTGAGATAGTCAAATGCAGCCAAGTCAGTGCTGGGGGAGATTATTACCCCACAACATCTTCGTGAGGTCAGTCCAGGTCCCAGGCAACTGCAGGTCACCTCATCTCAGCATGTTGCTGGTGGCAGGCAGCAGAGAGGCCCAGGTTCGTGCGGACGGAAGGACAACTTACTCCTCTCCTTTGGAGCTGCCCCTTTGGGTTGAGGCAGGGGCATAAGGAGAGGAGGAAGGGGAAGCTGCCCTTCTCCTCTTGATGACCTGAGGACTTCAGTCTCCAGAGGTGTCAACCTGGGTGACATTTCTCAATGTTTAATGCATCTAAAAAAAAAAATCAAAGGAACAACTGAACCATATTGCTATGGGATCTCAAAGCAGATTGCTTGCATGTCCAGGTAAGGCTTAGAGACTTTTTTTTCCAACAGGGACGAAGGAACAGTCCAGATGAAAAGAACTGGAGATGTGCAACTGAGGACAGCCCTGTGTGGTCCTGTAAGCTCCCTTCCCAAGTAAATCTGTTCCCATATGCAACAAGAGAGAATCTTCCAGCTTCAGCTTGTGGCTCAATAAATTTTATTATTCCTTTTTGTTTTTATTTAAAAGAATTTGTTTTCCTATCATAAAAATTAGACAACCATACCACCACCACCAGCAGCAGCAAAGTCTGTGGAGTTAATGTTGATGGCAGACAGTTCACTGGTGTTTCTAGTGTCTCAAATGTCCCAGAAAGTCCATAAATGGAGAAAACCCAAACATGATGGTTTTGGGGAGGAACATCAACGTGGTTTTGGTTTCTTGTCCCGCTGAGGATCCCAGATGAGTACTGTAGCATATCAGCAGGACCAAGTACCTCATGCCTTGACAGAAAACCCTTCATACCAGCTCCAGTACCTGAGTAGTAGGGAAGACGAGACATTTAGACTAGCAATTTATGACATTCATTATCTTCTACATCAGCATATAGATCACTAGGACAGGACTGACCCTTCCATCTCCACCCCTTACCCTTTATTCACCAACATGCAATAACATCACGCAAATGGGATAAGCACTTGGCAGGGATTCCAATTTTGATGTCTGCTGGCGCTGGGATAAATTACGGCATGAAGCAAAACCATCTACAGTTGTCTCATTTCCACTCATCCCAATCAACCAGCTCTTGGAAATCTTGTAATGGAGATCAGAGATTTTGACCTCTCAGCCCTCTGTGCTCACCATTTCCCTTGTCCACGCTAAGATGGTGTGGCAGCCTCTGAAGGCGTGGTCTAGAGATGGCAGAAGAAAAGTAACTATGGGGGCTGTCACCTGCAGAGTGATTTGCACAGCCTGTATTAACCCAGGGTGGTTTTGCTGGGGAAAGCTGTAGGGCTTTAGCCCACGGGTGCTGACTAGCATGTCACCTGTGCCCAGACTGGAGCGGGTTTGTGCAAACCCAGTCCTTTCCCAGACCATCCCACCTTCCCACTGCGTGCTGCCAAAGGCAAATGGAAACACCAGAGTTCCGACAGCCCTGGCTGTTTGCACACTTCTCTATCTCCTCTCATTAACAAGCAAAGTGCATGAGCAAAACCTCTCCTCTCTAATCGCTCTCCTGTTGCTGCTGGCTTCACTTCAAGATATCAAAAGCATCTGTGCATTTTGTCCATTTTACTAAGAAGGAAGTGACCAAAGTAATGAGCAGCCAATTCCACAGCCTGCTAAACAAATTGCCTATGAACAAGAGGCTACAGCATCACATGCTGCAAGAGCAGGAGTAACCAGGCCACTCATGGCCTAAAAAGGAGGAAAAAATACATCTTGACATGCAGTCAGACACAGGCCACTTGGGTCTCCCCCCATTCCGGCTTTTTCTGTGATTTTTCCAGGACTGTTCAGACCAGCAGCTCTGGTCTGGCTCCAGAGAGCTGCTATCGTCACAGGATGTGAGGGGAAATCAGGATGAGGACCTCAGCATCATGAGAGTGACAATCCAGTGTGTAACTCTGCAAACAGCCAGTAAACCCCTTCATCAGCAGCTACAGAAAGCTTCCAGGGCTCTGGGCTACAAGCTTGCGGTGTTAACCACCAAACCTCAAAAGCATGGCAGAGGTCAATGCTGCTGCGTACAATTTGGGATGGCATCAGTCCTGGGGTTCTCCAGAGGATCAGCAGCAGCCTGTGTTTGGGTACTGGCTTTGCTTGGCTGTCTGATAGACATGTAAAGAAGGACAAAGTCTTTTCCATACTACTTGACATTTCATGGATAGAAATGCATTGAACAGACACTCTGGATGACTTCGAATTCAAGTGCTGAAAACCTGGCAGAACGCTGGCTTCTCGGTGCACAGGGAAGGCTGTTGCTTTCACAAAGCCCTGTGCTGGCAGCTGCTGTCTGTTACAGCCAGTCTGGGCACCAGGAGTAAGCAAAGCGAGGGAGCATCCCTGCTCATTTCAAACACTGCTCCAGCCGGCTGCACATCAGGAGCTCAGCTTTCAGCTCTGCTGCACCCCACGTTGGCGGCAGCAGCCAGAGGAGGGGCTCTGGTTAACACCGGTGAGTTAACACACAGACTCCACTGCCACAAGAACCAGCATGAACCTGGGAAGATGCTTGTGCCAGACTCTGTGCTACCAGGACCCCAAGGAGCGGCGGAGGCAATGCGGGTGCTGGACAGCCGCCAGCAGCTTTTCTACACCTTGCTTTAACTGGGTTTCATTGCTGGTGTGCCGTCTTGCTCACTCCGCCATGTGCCAGAGGCAAATACATCATTTAAATTACAAACTTCTACAGTTGGGATGACCTCCTCTAATGGTTTCTCCTGGCTGTACAGTTTCTCTGACCTTGCTCTTCACTAACAACAGATTGAAGCATTTAAAGAGGAGATGCATGAAATAACTTACCTTAATTGTACCCTGACTGTTAGCAGCAATCAGCACGTTGGACTCCTGGAAAAAAAGAAGAGGCACTATCACAATCTGCCATTGCCTTTTTTTTTTAAATTTTCCTCCTTTTTTGGAAGAAGCAGTAGAGAAGAAGCAGCAGAGAAGAAGCAGTTGTTTTTATCTTAAACATTAGAAGCATATCTAATTTCAAAGGGACTTAACTCTACCCATTTCCAAGATACTTTCAAGGCTAAAAGTTATATTACCTTAAAGAATTAGAAAGCAATAATCCTTAGTGCTTATACAGAGCTTTAAATCTCCAAAGTAATTTACAAACATGAATTAATCCTCACAGTCTCCCTGTGAAGTGGGCAAATAATAATAATAATTTTCATCTTTTGGTAGCATATAGACAAAGATCTCCAGCGCCCTAAACTAAACCAACTAATCACCATGACAAAACCTTTCCACCTCAGAGGCCATGCAACCTCTCCCACAGCCAAAAGGTTTCAGACAAGTAAAACAAAAAGGAGAAGAGATTAGAGCACAATAGCAGATACACCCAGTTTGGAAGGGAAGATAAACAGAGAGGGCTCCAACCCTGCTTTATTCAGAAAAGCAGCATCTATTTACCTCCTGCTAATTGATGGAGTTGCCTTTGGAGGTATCCTGGTTGTCTGCAAATTAATGGTCTGCTGCAGCAGTCAGGCAACCCCCAGGCAAAAACTGGGGGAGACAGCCTCTGCTCTTCAGACTGCATTCCTGATGTGACCAGCAAGGGCAGACGCACTCTCCCAAACCAGAATCATTCAGACAGGGGGAAATCCACAGGAACTGTATGGTGCCAATAAACCTAAAGCATGTAAGTGCTGGGACGCCAGTAACAGCCCTGGAGATGCTGAGGGTGAACCATTGCTCCCAGAATGGTGTCCTGCATCTGTCCGTGTGCCAGCAGTTGTAACACATGCTGCCAAACTGCCCACCGCAAACGCTAAAGACAGGTGATACCTTTTCTCAGACACATTTTTCAGTTTCTCCCACTGCTGCTATCCATCCCCAAACTTGCCGTAATTATTCCATCACTTAATAAATGCATTTTTAATAAACCCGGTGACTAGAATACGCCCGGCTCCAAAGGGAGTGGAAAACCAGCCCCGACCCAGCCCCAACAGGGTTGCACGCAGCCTCGCCACGAGGTTCAGGACTTTGCACAGCCACCAGCTTTGAAGCAAAGGGAGAAAAATCTTTTTCAATGCAAAAACCTACTTATCAGGTAAGAGTAGCCTTGTGGTGGACCACTGGGCTAATTTTTATAGCTAGATTTGTTCACCCCCGGTACAATCATTAGGGGATTAGTTAAGACTCCTGATATTATCTCACCAATGATCCTCCAAGTCAAAGCTCCTGAAAAGAAACTATATCCTCAAAGGAAGCATATACCTCAATTTCCATTAATTTAGTGGCTAAAAGAGTCTAATCCTGTGAACCACTCAGCTTCTAGTTAACAGCATCAGAATCAAAACCCACCGGGGGAAATGCAGATATAAATGTGATGTGGGGGCTAATACAGGGACTGGGATGCCAGACAGGATTTTGGAGGCAAGAGACAGACACTGGCAGCTACCTAGCATGCAGTGCAAGAGACCCGAACTCCTGAGAACAGATGATCCAGGGTTTGAATGATTCCTGTTTGCACTGTGAGTGATTGGTAATTCATCCTGCTGCTGCAGTCTGCTGGGGTACCCCTGTAAATGAACTCTGTTTCAATGAACAGTTTTACCTGCTAAATAAAATAAAAACGCCAGAGGGTAATATACTCTCACTCCCTTGTTCTTCAGAAGCCACTGGTTGGTTTTTTTTTTTCCCCCAGCAGGATCTGAGCTAATCACTGCTCTGCTGCTTTCACCCACAACCATGAGATGCAAACAGGAGCAGACAGCAGCAAAATTAGCACCAAATCTGTCATCGAACAGTGACTTGCTTGTTAAGGCACTCTAGCACTGCTTCGCTGGGAACACAGCTAAGTAACTTGTTTTTAATTCTCTAAAGAAACAATTCTCCTCCTTTTGTGTTGCCAGTAAAACAGCCAATATAGTCAACACATTAAACACCTAAGCAAGTCGTGAAGTTGCTTAGCTCTGTAGGTTTGTAATTCGCAGCAGCCACGAGCACATTGAACCATTCTTTTTGCTAGGACACGTCTGACGGAGTTACCATGTCCTCAGAAGACAACCACCATGACCACTTAACTGACAGAATACTTATTTCCCCTACCACACCACTACGAGCATCTGTATCTCTCAGGCATGGAAAATAGCGTATCACCATCCACTGTGGCTGCATGTTCTACTTTACCATAATTACTTGGTGTTTCTATGCAGGGCAAGAAGGTTCAAAGGCTGGCCTTCCTTATCTGTCCCAAATTTGTTGTCTACAGGAGCCAGAAATTCTGAAAGCAGAGGCAAGGGTTATGTTGGAGATCCACCCTGACTGAATAGTCCTGCTCTGAAGAAATCAATTTTTGAAATGACTCTTCTACACATGCACCTCCTGCTATAGGTGGTTAGCACCTGCAGCCCTTAACAGGGGAGGCAGAAGGTATCAGCTGCCTTTGCTAAAACAAGATTGAAGAAAAAAAATGAACACACAACAAAATTCAAGAGACGAGGGTTTACTGCCTGGCAAGCAAAAGCATTTTGTTCCATGTGGCTGCTAATCTCAAGTATTACTGCACTCTGGTGGAAAGCCACCGACTGCGTAACATGATGAAATGTGGCAACCTCTCCTCTGCACATCAAGGCAGATAAGGAGCAATCGGTGGAGATGTGGTGCGGTGCACTCGGGTCCCCTGCAATGAGATAACGTGGCATCTCAACAAGCCAGGGACAGCCATAAAATTGACAGGAGATAGCTGAAGAGTTTTGGTCCTGTTAAGTCAACAGAAAAGAGCAAGACTCTGGGGATGTCAAAAGTATGCATCTTCTTGTCTCATGGCATTACATATGAACATAGAAAGATTAATTGACAAATGTAGGTACATCTCAAGACTCAATCAAGATTAACAGTGTGCAGGTCCAGAGCAGCTCTACGATGCTCCAGGGCTGAAGTCTTGTGCTAAGACTTACGAATAACCTTCCACACATGCCAACTTTTTCCTTGGCTGCAGAGACAGCATTATGGGAAGTCTGAAGGACAGTTCCTTGACATTGGGAAGGACTTGACTCCGCCACAAATCTTTGTTATTAATTTCAGACCGGACACATATCCACACAGAGGTAGGCATTATGCAAAATGAAGTTGTAAATCAGTCCTGAGAACAAAGACAGACCAGCCAGAAGCACCTCTGTCCTGAACCTGACACATCCCCGTTCTCTTGGATGTGGCACTGGATGAACATGACCACAGGAACTTAGGGGCATTTGCCCTTGGGATTTGCAGGGACTTTCACTGATTGCGCCAAAAAAAAGAAGTTTCTGCAGCACATTCTTGATGGCAAAGAAAAACAAAATCAAATGCAGGACCTTCCCCAGTAGATGAGATACCTGTTACATTCATCATTCGAAGGAATTATTCACCTGGTGACAGCTGGATTTTGAAGCACACCAATTGCCTTCCCTCCTAGATGAGCCCTGTATTTGGATGGCCCTGGGGAAGCAATTTGTACAGGGAAGTAAGGGAGGAGAAGGGGAGTCTTGCTGACTGCTAGTATTCATGCAAGAGCAGTCGGCATTAAGAGAATCAGAAATGCTCTGGATGTTTCACGAAGCTTCAGGAAACTCAGCTGAACAACTGAAAATTGTCAGAGCTGTTTCAGTGCGATAGGGAGTAAAAGACAGCTGAGGTTGTAACTCTTCCACTCTTTCTTTACATCTTTGTGCAAGAAAATGTCAGGGAGGTGGTGGGGAGCTAAATGAAAGTCACCCCAGATGGACAGCTGTTAAAACAGCACACATATCTCCTTGGAGAGATACACGCTGATAATACTCAAGCAGACTCAATCCTATGGAGCAAGTGAAAGCTCCAGACAGACCCTCTAGCTAAGCTGTAAACCCATCCTCCCAGTAACTGCAAGGCTTCTCTCTGTCATCCCTCTTCGCTAATAAAGAACCACCGTGGACACCTGCCTGCAGCCGCAGTGCTCCAGGAATGAAGCACCCCTCTCACCAGCGGGCTCATACAAAATCACAGCTGAGTATTTTATTGTCTTCCTTTCCTGAAACAAAATAGAGAGCCTGTCCCAAAGGGGCTTAAAATAGGCAAGATGAGCACAAATCACTCGCATCTTTTTTCTTTTTTCCTTTAATATAATCCTTTGCGATACCACTCCTCCTCTTTTACACCACATATATCAATCCTTAAAGTGAAATTCAGAAGGTCTCAACTGAAGGAAAAGCTAGAGCATAGTCTACACAAGAGGAGGAACCCAGATGCTGACTTTGAAACATCTTGGTCCCCCTGTTGGGAGTGAAACTGTGAATTAGAACATTTATGTATGAACATAACCTACGCTTTTATAGTTGGTAAACGTGGTAGTTTTGCAAAAGCTAGTCTTACCAGTAACGGAGAGCACTTGAAGGTTGGGAACTACAGTGGGTAGCTAACCACCACAGCTTTGACCATGTATGCCAACACAAAAGATGCAGCGGCACTTCTCCATGCCATCAGCCTGATAAAACTAACCCTGAAATAAACTTACCTGACTGTGTTCCCCTCAAGGCCCACGCTGAGGGAAGGAGAAAAGTTTGGCTAAAAGAGAAATGGTACGATGTGGACTTATTTCCTGCTTTTACACTCTTCCCTACTTTGCACAGGTACCAGCAATTACACAACAGGCTGCAGAAGTTGTTCCTTAGGAGGATTATTAAGATACAAGAGGTGTCTCTTCAAATTGTACGTGCACATGTTCATGCGACAGACGGGAAATCCTATTTGGGACTTTCATGATATTATAAATAATTATAGGCCATGATGTTTGTGCCTCTGTTATCCTCCCTTTTCTGCACAGATAAAGTACATTTGCCACAAGCTTGCAGCACAGTTGTCATTGAGGTAAGCGTGAATTTTCTGGATTTTCAGCTAGGTTTGTTGTACGGATTCACAGTTAGGATTCTTAAAGATCTTATTTTAAATTAACAACTTCTCACCTTCCCACCCCAGCAGGCGTTTTTGCGAATGAATGGCTGGTTTTTCAGCAATTCTTTTTCAAGCAGACTCACTGCCAAGTAACCCTGAACACTTACTCAAAGGAACTGGAGCCTAATTAAGCAAGGTCGTTGATACAATGGGAAAATATACTGGGTGTGGAAGCTTGCACTCAAATGGCCATTGTCTTATGTTATTTATAGGCAGAATAAAAGTATATAGTTGAACTAAATCTAGCGCTGTTTGTACAGAAAGCCCTTTCTTGAAGTAAAGCTACTCGGTCCTTGCTGAAGATGGCAACTATTACTCAGGTGCTGGCTTTCAGGACTGAAGCTGCAGACCATCTGCAAGAGATATTTCACCAAAACTTTTCCCATCAACATCACTGAGACC
Source organism: Anhinga rufa (assembly GCA_013400875.1). Taxonomy (NCBI): domain Eukaryota; kingdom Metazoa; phylum Chordata; class Aves; order Suliformes; family Anhingidae; genus Anhinga; species Anhinga rufa. The sequence continues at coordinate 9,219 of VZTV01103887.1, read as the reverse complement.
GCAGCTGGGGTGCTGTGTCCAGTGCTGGGCCCCCCAGTGCCAGAAGGACAGGGAGCTGCTGGAGCAAGGCCAGCGCAGAGCCACAAGGATGCTCAGGGGATGGAGCATCTCCCTGGTGAGGAAAGGCTGAGAGACCCGGGCTTGTTCAGCCTGGAGAAGAGAAGGCTGAGGGGGATCTCCTCAGTGCTGATCAGTGTCTGAAGGGCGGGTGTCAGGAGGGTGGGACTGGGCTCTTCTCAGCGGTGCCCGACGACAGGACAAGGGGCACCGGGCACAAGCTGGAACACGGGAAGTTCCACTGAAATCTGAGGCAAAACCCCTTTGCTGTGCGGGTGCCAGAGCAGCGGCCCAGGCTGCCCAGAGAGGCTGTGGAGTCTCCTTCCCTGGAGCCATTCCCACCCCGCCTGGACGCGGTCCTGTGCCCCTGCTCTGGGGGTGCTGCTCACGCAGGGGGGCTGGACGGGGGGAGCTCCGGAGGTCCCTTCTGACCCCCACCGTTCTGTGGTTCTGTGATCACATATGAAGCTTTTTCATATGTGAAAGTGGTTCCCCAACAGACCACCACTGCTTGACTGCTCTTCATCTTGTAATTAGCAGATTCTAATGGCTTTTCACTCTAAATCCCCCAGGATCCAATTGTTTTCTTGTTGTATGACTCAAGTCAGCTTTTGTTTTTGGGAGAAAAAAAAAATTCTAACCTAGGAAACATGAACCACCAGTGTGCAAAAATCAAGAGGTTTTTAAAAGCTAAACTGCTAGATTAGATCTCCTCCCAGCAGGATAACGTGTTGCACACAGAATTTTATTTTCTTTTTTTCCATTGTTGCAATACAACTGTTATCGATGAAGGGGTGTACGGTGGGATGGCTAAAGAGTGGTGCACAGCCCACTATCTCCTTCTGTGCCACAATTTCCTTTACGTGCCATCACACTCACCTAACATAATATTCCTTAAAATTGTTCAGAAGGGATTAATCTATACTGTGAACATCAGGCCCAAGCAGAAATTAATTACTCCTTTAAACCGAGCATTTCTTTAAAGAATGAGGTCTTACATACAAAAGACATCACACCAAGACATTTCAGGAGCAGCAACACCCAACTCTTCAGGTTTTAAACCTGGAACAGAATGTGCATGCCTAAACCGTGTCTTTTAATCCTTAGAAACTGTATTTTCATCTCATTCTGAAGGTAATTCCTTTGTACACATAGAGATAAAGCCTCTGTAGGCTTATCTGGACCCCTGAAAAAAAAGCAACAACTTAATATATCTGAAAAAGGTCTCGTCTGTGCTTCCTTCTAGATCCAGCTGCAAACACACAATATGTTGTGGTTTTAAGTTTATAAATTCTACATAATTACACCCGCACAGCGTAATAAAGGTATTTTCTTAACACATTAACCCGCAGATTTACAGATGATGGCACTCCTTTGGCTTGCTTTCTATAGAAAGGCTTGCCTACAATCATATGCACACGCATATAGTTTCTTCTCACGTAGGAATTCATGGACACACTATAAAGGGGAAAAAAGCTTTCAAACAAATGAGTGTTTTCATCATCCTACATCATGCAGAGTTTGCAGCTTCTGCACAAGATGAAGCGCGTCTTGCTAGGAAACATGCGCAGATAGAAATTCAACATCTCCTTGAATCCCTCCCCTTGTTTTTCTGCAATTCCAGACTTTAACCTCTGTGCCAGGGATGCTTCTATCAAGTTTTCTGACACTTCCACATCCGGTATTCTCTAACCGCGACTCTCAATACCCGAATATATCCCTCTTTCCTGCACCCTGAAGAAGTAGTCGTCTCATTTTTGGATTTTACACTTAATGCATTTTTCTACTCCTATTCAGACCAAACTCAGCACAAGAAGATGCCGTATAACTGGAAGCTTATTTGCTATCATATATACCCGGGTCTCTGTATTCACAGCACATGGGTGCTCAGAGGAAAGCAGCCCAAGGCTTGCTCCAATGACACACTCAAATAAGTAGCAAGCTATCTCTCAGCCAAGTGAGAAATCACTTTTTCTTAGCATGACCTTTCTTTTCAGCATGTAGCTCTCAAGAAAACAAGATCAACAAGGCAACTGAAGACCAGGCTAGAAGAAATAGAAGTATGCACATGTACAGTGCTGCACACGACAGGCACAGATTTGCTCATTTCTACACAGCTTTCTGAATTCAAGATGGAAACAGAGGCCGGTGAGACTGATGGAAAGAGGGCAAAGACAGACCTGCAGAGATAGGAAAGCCAGCCAGCAGAGCCCACCCCAGGAACTGTTGATATATTACTGCCTCTGTAATTTAGTTGCTCTGGAACAAAACTGGTTTTGATGAGCGCCTAATTTCTTTAGAATTCAAGATGAGAATAACTCGTCAGACACTGCATCTACTGTAAAGCGAAGTACACAGCTTTAACAGCTGTTGCACACTCCCCATCAGGCAAGGTAGGGAGACATACGTTAAAAGCAAATTATGTTGGCATTAAACCCTCTCCCTCAAAGGGCAAGTCTTCTCCTCCTCTATATGGGGGAATGTTGAGCTCCACTGCTCATCTATCTGTGACAAGGTCTCTAAAGCTACTTGTTCCTATGGTCATATATCCTGGGATTTCAGATGCTCCCCATAAACAATATGCTTAAGGCCTTGAACAAAGCTGCAGCAATATATAAATATAGCTTGCAATAAGCCTACAAAAAGTATACATAAACATGCAACACATTAGCATCAATATTGCAAACCCACAGGAAATGGCTGGGCATTAGTTTAGTGAAAAAAGCTTTTAGCATCTATTCTCTTAATGCTTAAAGCTCCCAAATATTCGCTTGGCAATTCCACATAATGCAATGCCGTAAGTCGCTTGACAACTGCACAGTCCAAGTCCTGCATTCCTACTGCTGATATATTTTACTCCTTTCTCTTCTCTTTTTACTCCTTTGCTGCAGTCAGTCATTACATCATGCTGGAGGTGATTAATTTAATTTCTCCCTAGCCAAGGTCACGCTTCCCTGGCAAAACCAAGCCCCGGGTGCTATCACTACTATCACTATCTCTGTTGCTTATGCCTCCCTTTCAAACCCTGATGAGAAACAACACGTGCGATCTGAAGAAACGGCCACCAATTTGCATAAGAGTATTCAGAAATGTGACCTAAATCTGATAGTTTTAGATTTTGATTTTGTGCAGGCTAATGGCAAACCATCAGGGGTTGGAGCCATAAACAGAAATCAGTAGAATGTGAAAAGCGTTTTCAGTCCAAGCTACCCTGCATTAGACAGACAAGCAGTCCGCACTACCAAGCACAGCTTACCATGAGTGCTACACAGCCCAGTCCTGAAGCACAGCAAAGACCACCATGCCCAGCTGCTACACTGGGAAGGAATGGATGCTGGTGAGAAACTCTTCAGAAATGCCAAGACATCCTTTCCCGTGCCTCCCAGCTCCTTGGTCCTCTTTAAACACATTCCTTGCCCTACTGTGAGGAGCAAACTCTAATTTGTTTAAGCCCTGTTGGTTCTCTTATGCCTCTTTCTTTTACACTCATGCCATGTTTCTCCCATCCCTCTTACCTTCTCTATTCTTCTTCCTTCTCCTTTTTGCCAAGTCAGTGCTTTCTCCTCCAGCTCAACTGTATCCAACATTCCTCAGTTGCTCAGTTCCCTCTTTCAAATCTTCTTCACACTTGAATCAGCAATTCCCTAGTTTCCGCAAGAACACTTTCATCTTTCCCAGACCATCTGTCCCGTATCCTTCAGGGCTTTTGTATTTGTGAGATCATTGTCCCTTACATGGCATCTCTCATCAAAACCCTACTTTCAGCACTCTGTTCTTGAGTTTCAACTGCCTCTTCTACAGCACTGTGTACATCCTCCCATCTCCTTCTCCCTCCCCTTGTGAATCCACCTTTGAAAAACCTGCTTACAGAACAGTTTCCTTTTCTTTCCAACCCTTCTGCCTCCAGTACACTAGTACCAACACCAACGTGCACATCTTCCTTGGGTTCAGAAAGGGAATAGATGATGGTTAACCTTCCTCTCTGGTCCCAGTATCCAATCAATCAACTGTATCTGCTCCCACAGGCCTTCTTCTCTTCTTAACTCAGCACTTCTAGGTCCCTGAACTCATTACTGCATGAGGATGACATATCCATTCCTCTGGTACCTGCTTGGGCTGCCTACTACAGCTCATTCCCACATCCACCTCAGAAACACCTGCCTAGATAAAAATCAGAGGATAGAAGAATATAAGGAGGCAGAAGCCTTATCGTTAGAGACTGAAACACCATGTTATTTTGTGGGAACAAACCGCTGCTGGGCCAGGAGCCTTCAACAGGGGAAGGTGATCCATGTCAGCAGCCTTGCAGATGCACACATGTTCCAGATATCCTTTCTTTCATGCTTTTTCCTGATACACAAGAGCTAATACTGCACATCAGCTGCCGTGCTGAACTGGAGCACACTCCTCCGAGGGCTGACAAATGGTTTCTAAGTTGGGCCAAGAGGGGTCACTGCTAGGTGACACATCTCGTGCTCTATGAAGCTCAGCGCACTGTTGATGCTGCCAGTGGCTTCCCTGGGCCAGGCACTGGAGTTCGGATTCTGTTATTAGATCGGTCCCCATAGAAATATCATGAAATAAGCTGTTAGCTGGTCCAGCTCCTGCTTCCCTTCCTCTCCCAGTGCCATTAGTTTCAGTCTCTAAATAGCTGAATGATACAGGCTTAAAAGTTGACTGAACCACCTTGATGTTAATATTTTCAATTATTAAGTCTTAGTTCTCTAATGCCAATAAATCATTTGTATGTGCACATTTAATTAACAATCCAATCAGTAAAAACAACTTAGCATTCGCACAGCACATTTTAATCAGAGGAACCAAAGACACATTACAACATTAATTAAGTGTAACAAATGCCCTGGTGAGGTAGCTAAGTATTATCCTGCTTGGACATGTGGGGAAACTGAGGCACCACATTCAGTGGATTTGCCCAAGGTTAATCCAGATGTTCACAATGAGGTGCTGAAGAGAAAAAGCAGGGAGAAATACCACTGAGATTTAATTCCCCTAATAAGCATTCCTTTTCTGAACTGCAGTATTTACTTATTTGCTGATGAGAAACCCGTTCCGGCTGCACTCCTCTCCCAAACGGACTAGGGGCACAAACCACTGCTATCAAGTATGCTAGAAATCAATGCTAAACTGCAACAGCCTGCCAGGTGAGGCTGAATGCACTGGGTCCAACATGACACCCAGCCAAGGGTTCTGAAGAACACTCAATGACCCTTCCCACCCCACAGTTCACATCTATGCACACATCTAAGTTCACAGGATGCAGGACACTTACCTAGCGGTCATAGGTCCTAGACCTACCTCAGTGTCTGGTATCTCCCAAGCACTCCAACAACTCATCCAACCCTTGGGGAGTTTCATGCCAGGACCATGGGAGAAGAGCAAGAAATTCCTGAATGATGCTGACTCTGCTCCACAACATGCTGAACAGTTATGAATTTTAGAAAATATCAGGTGTCCCACTATACTCACTCTTCTACAAACCCGTAGTTTAACCAGACTTTCAGGCCACGCAGAGCCTGTCCTGCCATCTCGTCCTCCCTTCCCACGCCCAGGAAATGACCCTCACAGTGGTCCCAGACAACAGTGGCAGCCACACAGCCGTGGCAGCTCTATTTGAGGACATGCTCCTCTGTGCCCTCGACCTATGGTGCTAGATCCAGCAGTTTTGTTTGCTTCCTGCATTTGGCACTGAAAAAACACTGGTTCCTGGGACTGAGGCTATAGCTGACAGCCAAACTGATTTGCCCAAAGTATCAGAGAGAGTTTTTTTGACAGTGCTTCACAGCCATCTAGAATTCAGTCCAACAGTCCACACTGGGGCAAGTCCAGCCTTGTTTTGTCCAAAAATCATTAATTCTGCTCTGTATGCAAATTACATGCAGTGGAAACCCTTCAGGTTTCCCAATTATCACATCATGAAACGTTTCAGATGCAGATGATGCCTACTGTCAGTCTCTTTAACCCAAGTGCATGCCTCCCAGCAAAGCTAGATGGATTTTCAGAAGTTGTCACTGAAACCAAGAGAAGCCCATCTCTTCAACATCTTTGGCAATTGGATCTCTATGATTAAGGGACCCGAGTACCGATACGAAGTCTGTCTCATGATGGCAGGATGCGCAGCCTTCCTTCTCCAAGCAGGACGACATACAAAGTGTTGCTTAGATAAGAGTAATCACAAAGTCAGTAGTTCCTGCACGACTCTCAGTCCGAGACAGGGTGTGCAGATGATTAAATAACAGAATTCACCTAATTAAAGCAAGAGAGAGAAAGGCTTGACTAATATTAAGGTATTAAAGCTACCATAGGCTTAAGACAGGGTGGATAAAGCCCAAACTAACTCCTGGAGAAAGAGGTCTTGCAGGCGTGTAACCGGTGGGAACACGAGCTGGCCAGTGCTAGCGGGACAGGCTGGAAAGAAAAACCTTACTAGACTCACATGACATTGTCCCCTCAAAGCAAAAGTGGAAGAACAATTAACCACAGATGGTGGCAATCAATACAGGAGAATGGGTTAATCACAGGAGATGTCAGGAATGACGAAGGGAGCCAAGCCGAGCCAGGCTGGCTGGGTCAGCAAGAGGGGATCGCTTTGGCAGGAACTCATGAAATGGCTGATAGACTAAGGAAATCAATTTATTAAAACCTGATAATGGATTCATACTCTGCTACTGTTCATTTTATACAGTTTGGCTGTCAGCTCTTTGGGGCAGGAAGCTATCACTCGCTGTCTACTTGGACAATACCTAGCAAACTGGATCTCCTGCTGATCGTAGCTTCTTTGCGCAGTCCTAATGAAACCACCTCCACCTCTAAGACTAGCCTGACACAGAGATGCAAAAAAGGGTCACGTTAAAGCAACCTGAATTCTGACATTTCATTTGTATGCTTTAAATGTAATAAGATCCCCTGAACATACCCACATCCATTTTTAAGTGGGATCCCACCACCAAACCAAAGCCAAACCCTGACACTACAGTATCCCAAACCAACCAAATTTAGAAGTTCTGGACAAATCCTGACCATTTCGTTAACGGGTCTTGGAATAACGTTGCAGGGGCACTTGAGTGCTCGGTATCTGTGAAACACATTAACTATTCTGAATGTTTTGCTCATGCCAGCTGGAAAAAAAGGATGATGGTTTCACTGCATCTGCAAGCCTTCTAATTGTGTTACTGGATGGGCCAGAAGTCTGGCAGCCATGGAAATCAAAGCCTTCATATTTATCTTTAAGCCAGGAATAGTACATTTAATAGCAACAGGAACAGAGTCATGGGTCTAAGTGTCAGCGCTGAAGATGCTGTCTGTGGGGGGGGAAAACGACAGCATACGTAAGATACTGCATCTCCAGCCGAGGCTGCAGGCAGGGAGGGTGATTACACATCTGCGTGGTGAGCAGAGCTACAGCAAGGGAACGGGAAGTGAGGCACAGCAGGAGAGCAAAAATATCTCATCCCTGAAGGCTGCTTCCACCCAAAAGTCCGCAGCTGCCTGGGGTAAGAACAGAAGAGGGAAGGATACCTGCCCACAAGGTGGCCCTGCTTGTAGCTGCATAAGCCACTACAGGAAATAGAAATCTATGTATATTTTCCTATATTTTCTATGCGACACATATATGTGTGCCACAGAAGTGAAATCACCAGGACCCAGTGAGACAAAAGAAGGGACAAATTGTTTCTTGCAGAGAAAAATCAAGGCACAAACACTAATATTAGCATGCGTATAAGCTTAATAAAATTACACCTATACTAATGCTATTTATAACATACACCTATTTGGGAAAGAGGACTTTGATTTTAAGGAATGGAAGTTTAATTAAGGTAAAACAAAAGTTTCCATTAATCTTGAAAGAATTCACAACCTGCTGCTCTCCTTCAACATCCAATTCAGCTAATGTTATAACAGGATCAAGCACAGCACTATGTACCTGAAACCTCCGTCAATGCAGACAAGGCCAGGCAAGCTGTACCAAACCACATGGCCTTCTCTAGTCTTGAGAAATAGGAAGCTTTCTCGCCTCAAAACACTGTTACAAAAATGCCCCGAGTGCAGTGGGCAAGTATTTTCACCAGCCAGGGCATGCAGGAAAATTATGAAGGAGAAGAGATGTTGATAGACTTGAGATCGGCAATGAGAAATGGCTAGAGCCTACACCTGCAGGCAGCAGGTTCTGATGATATCCAAAACTGCACTTAATGTCACAAGCACAAGTTTACTCTTGAGTAGTAACTAGGTAGAATTCCAGCTATATTTAAGTCTTCTCCCTGCACATATTCAAGTCATAGGCTTGTTTACTGCCTTTTGTTCCTGTGGTACGGGGTAAGCACAGTAAGGACAGGGCAGTGGAGCGGGGCGTCCTCCCCCAGCCAGCAGAACCGTCTCAGAGCTGGCCTGGCTCACGGTCAGCGTGGTCTCCGTTAATCCTTATCGTTATGGCAGAATACAAAAGGGAGCTGAACTGGACTTTAGGCTGGGCCATGTCTGCAAGGCTGTCAAGGAAGAGAGCGATCTTTTGTTTGTAAACTGAAAGAGATGCTGGAATCCCTGAAAGAAGATTCATTGAAGCCCACAAAGCGTTTTTGCAGGTCAGTTTTCAAGGTAAGGCCACAATGCAAAATACCAGCTTTGATTACCAAATTGTATGGCTGGTATTGAAAGAGACAGTACAGTAAATTGAATTTTAATAAGATCTGACTGTACATAAAAGGTGAAGAACTTCATTAAACAAAACCATACAGAGTACAGATGATATATATGAGGTTGCTTCTCTACTACTGATGCTTCCTCCATTGTATTTATCTGGGAGGAGAAGGGAGTAGGAAAAGACGACAGCTACGCCTTAGGTATTAAGAACGATGATAACAGAGCTTTATAGCTTTAGTACAATAGATGCAAAGCATGACATCTTCCCTACTTCGTTCTGCAGAATGAACTATTCAAAAGATAATAATGAACTTCACATCATCTAGAGGACTCAATTGTGCTCTGCTGCCTGCTTCCCTGATCCCATCCATCTAAAACACTCCTGAATCCAGAAGGACAAGTGAAACCAGCAACAAAAATACACCTGAGAAATCAGAAATCACTGGGTCAATTCAGCTGTTGAAAAGCATTTTAGATTTAAAAACAAAGGATGTAAAAAAAAAA
>VZTV01103885.1:0-14706 GCA_013400875.1 Anhinga rufa | reverse complement strand
CTCAGCAGTGGTGAGCTTGCAGGGTCCTGTTCTCCTTATACCAGAAGGCTGGTCTGCAATTTAAGGCAGCTCAGCAGGGAGGAGACAGGGGATGATCATTGCCTACACCTGTTACTGGGGTGATCATTCCCTACACCTGTGAGGGGTGTGGCTAGCCTGACTCTTGCTTCTGGAGTGGGCTTACAAAATCAGCTCAGCTAAAGGAGTCTGTGCCTTCCATCCCTGCACACCACCCCATAGTTAATATACTGGGCATGACATCATATGATATGGAATATCCCTCTGGTCAATCTGAATCAGCTCCAGTGGGCCAAGAGAGATTCACAGCTTGGGAGAGGTTTACTTTAAACTGGATGTAGCCTGGTCCTAAGGTTTGAACACCCATTTGCAGCTGTGGTGCATTAGGTGCTTTCCTGGGGCACTTCATCCCCTTTAGTATCATCTGAAAGAAAATTAACTCTATCCCGGCCAAAACCATGACAGACAGGAATGGATAAATTAGGTTAATTTGCTTCTGTTTTGTTCTTTCACAAGTACTATGTCATGTAAACCATACGCAGCCTCTATGAGATCTTAGCAGTAAGGCAACGTCCTGTTCAAATGTGCAGTCCTCTTTCAAAGCTGTTGCATTTAGGAATTTGAAAGCCTCGTGCAAAGACTGAAGCCTGTACATAACAGGCATCATTTCCTACTTGATTACAACTGACCAAAAATTAAGGTATTTGGTTAAACCCAACATTTCCTAAGTCATAAACTGTTATCTGTCCATGTAGAATGCTGGTGAAGTATCAGAACTATTATAATCATAGGGAAATACTTAGAATAAAAGCTCTGTAATAAACTTAGAAAAAGAAGTTTTTATCAAAGTACCTTCCTCAAACCATATGAAAGTTTGATAAACACAAAAGAGATTTAGTGTCTTACTTGGATTTTTTAAATCTTTTTTGTTAAACTCATTGACTGTCAATATTTGCTCTATTTCTTCTCTCCAAGAAAATGTATTTGAAAATTCTCTGCAGTAACTTTTAGTTTTGCCTTGATCCTCAAAAGATAGTAATTTTTCTTCACAGCTTTTAGCTGGGAGATTCTCACTATGATTTCTGTTTTGAAAACAAACTGCAGATGCCCTGACTGTCACCTTTCAGTTTATATACGCTTATTAGGCAGAGGTGTTCCATCTCCACATATTACATCTTCTGGATATCTCTACAAAAAAAAAAATATTCTTATAAGATTTATTAGTTAAATAACTGTATAAATGAAGTCAATTAAACTTTAAAAGATGAAAGGTAACTGTTGTTATAAATATGGTAATTTTGGTAAATCATATTTACTAATTCACTTCATCAGGGTTCGAAGTCAATGGACACCAACAACCCTAAGCGTAGCCTCTGCCATCCCTTCTGTGCAACTCCCAAAACTTCAAACTCACTCTCACTCACACCAGTACAAGTACCCAGGAAAATGAAGAGCGTCAAAATTGGCTATACAGGAAACCCTCTAGGGTTCACTGCTTGCTGGAATGATACTCTATCCATTCAACTTGCAGAAGAACGGTAAGAAGAGAGTTCTTAGTCAAACATACCTAGATATCTGCAAGGGAGAGGTGGTAACTATTATGGGCTTTTGAGGTAGTTGACTCTATGACTAAACACTCACAGACAGCATGTCCCAAGAGGAAGCTTTAAATTTCAATTCCTGAGACTCATTCGTAAGATTGTTTTCAATTTAGGACTTAAACCACATACTCCGGAATAATCCTATTAAAAATAGAGATAAGAATGCTGTAACGGCTCATTTACATGGAAACTGATCCACTGATCACAAAACTGTGCAATATATTCTCATACAGTAAGTACAATTACCTCAAAATAATAAAAGTTTTGTGTGAACTAATTCCTCAACATTCTATATTTACATATTGTAGTTGTACATGTGCAGGTATTTTTAAAAAATATATTATACATAATTATTGCCCCGATTCCATATCAAAGATATCTAATTCCTCCTCTAAAGCTGCTTCTGTCAACCTAAACTTTCCAATTCTCCAGCTGTTTGGATTATTTTAGGATTCGAGGGTGGCAACAACGTGAATTAAGCACCTTGTTTTTTGGTTTGGTTTGTTTAGAGCACCACCCTGCCTCCCTCTTGTTATGTAAAGTAAAATCTAGATTGATTGGTTCTGTTGGATCCTAATTTTGCACACCAGACCCGCATCTATTTCTGTCTGTACCACCTGTGCAACAATACAGTTAATGCTATTCCAAAAAGTTTTTCAATAACAGATTTACTGCCTAAGTTCTATAGGTTATAGCCAGGTTTTACCCTTGCCCAAATTTCAAAGCAAGTAATATATGTATTAGATTGCTTATACGGCATCTTAGAATTTCAGAGCCTTTTGTGACAGCATCACAAAAACCTCCTGCCTTTCATCTGCCAGTTCTTTGGATCCAGTCAAGTATTGATGGCAAAGCCAGAAATTGTATTCCAAACAGTTTGAAGGTGGTGTATCTAGTAATCCACTTGGGTGAAATCACTGTTTCAGTGGCTCCCTCGGCTGTCCCACTGACAGCTTTTAAGTCTCATATGCATACTTGCATCATCATTAGTGGGTGGTTGTCTTGGCTCTTCAGGCCTGCTTCCTCCCAAGTCCAGATTGTTCCTCTGACTGGTTGAATATTTTGCATGATTATCTGTAACATTTCACCTTTTAAAGAGAGTTCATTAGTTCACTGATCCATCAGTCTGACTCCCTTTTCCAGACTAAAACCACCAGCTTCATATAAGGAGCAGAAAATCGCTGTATAAAGTATCACTGAAACTCAAATGACATCTCATTCAACAACTATGAAATACATGAATTCAGAATTAACTGTTCCTTCTTTGATAGGGAGTATCCAATACAAGGTGCACATCTGATGCTGTAGAATTTAAGGATATAAAAACATACCTGCAGGTAACTGCATACTTTGCCTCTTTATCCTGATTCTAACCAAGGTATCAAACAGGACCGGAAGGGAAGTGTGCATATCTCGTCACACATTTTTCATGTTTGATGGTGAGTAGAACCTATCATGTTATGTCTGGAATATATTTTTACACAGCTTTTAATCACTGCCTTCTAAATGTACTCAGTTAGGCTCTTCAATTTCATACAACCACCCCCTGCCCCGAAATGATCACTGTTTAGGAAAAGGAAAAAACTCAATCCTGCCTAAATAGAGAACTTCTGTCTGACTAAATAGAGAACATGTGAGCTTGTTTTACTTAAAAATCTTGGACCTCCTTTTTTCCAGTCCGTCAATGACAAAGTATCAGGACTTTTGATTTTTTTAAAGTGAAAAATTCTTCACTTGATTGTGGATCCCAACAATGTTTAGTCATTGGCTCTGAAGCTGTAATGCCTAGAAAAAGATGTACTTATAAGTACAGAATCAATACTCTGTCAAAATTCTAACTCTTGCTTTCAACAGAACCAGTGAATTCAGTTTGGGGGTCCAAGCTCTATAAACTGTCTCCAAAATGAAGAAATACAAGGATTGTTGGGGCCGCCACACAAGTTTTCATTGCCACTGAAAGGGTCCTGCTTTGTCCCAAGTTCTGAGACTTACTTTATATGATTCTTAAAAGCACCTATTTTTAAAAATAATTTGTTTGCTATAGGATTTATCTTTAAAAGTATTAATTTGCAATGGAGTAATACATTTCTATGTGAAGAACATAGGCACTTTAAACATAAAACACGTATTTGTAAATCAGAAGTAAGTAGAACACTCCACCCTGGAAGAAAAAATATACAGTTTTAGTTTTAAGCCATTAAACATGTGCTATGGTAGAATACACAACTCCCAAATTGTAAACACAGGTTGTTTTATTTTCAACCAACATTATTTGGTGCTTTTTCTGACCTCTTTTTGTTTCACATCAGGAGAGAAAGGAAAAATTCTGTTATATTTTTACATGATACAGCCTATCATAAAACAAAAAATAAGTTGCCGTTGCTCGTCCATACGATATTCACCACGTCTGGAATATTTCTGCCACCACCTTTTTCAGCACCTGTCTGTTGGCCAATCAGAAAAAAGCAAAAGGCCTCCAACTCCATGGAAACTCTTTCCAAAAATACTCCCAAGCTAAGTGTCTCCCTAATAGAGGCTAGTGACTGACAAATCTCTCAGCAGTTCATTCTATATAGCCAGCTGTGTTTTAACTTTTTTTTAAATTTGGTCTTACTGAGGTTAACAGCGGAAGTGATCAGCTGTTCAGTGTTACTCCTTCAGCATTCGTTCCTCTTTCCAGAGGTATGGGTGTCACATTCTTGCACATTTGTCTTTGTTTAGCACTATGACTTCTGGCAGCAATACACAGCTGTCTACCCTTATCTTGCATCAGACATGTTTTTAGGTGGCAGGCTGAGCCTTCCTACAGACCACAGGAACACATTTGGCATAATCAAAAGACAGCTTGCAGTAGCTGTTAAAAAGGTAAAGTAATGTAAAGCTGTATTATGATAAAAGGGAAAAGGGAAGTAAATATTTTTTTTGCTAGAGATCAGCATTTCACTGTTCATTGAAAGAGGCACATTCCTTTTTCAAAGTTAATCCCCTTGTAAAGAAAGAGGCTTTAATCTGGCATTGAACTTCAGTGCTGTCTGTGCCTGCTCAGATCAAACACATTTCACATGCTAAGAAGGAATCCGAGTACACGACTGGCTGTGAATATAAACATGTAAAATATGCACTATAGGCTTGCAGCTAAAATTAATCTAACGAAGATCATCTTCCTTATGAAGAGTAAAGTCTAACTGAGCTGCATTGACAAAGGCTTAGTACATAAAATATAAAAAGATGCTATTTGATGTTATGAAGCATTTTTCTTACTGCCTATCTATGAGAGTTTTACAATCTGCGTAAAGTGCAAACAGTTTTTATAAATAACCCATGAGATTTGTTTGTAATGTATTTTTCACAGAGGTATACAGGTAACAGCTAATGTGAGTGGGACTGAAGGACATACTTAAAGCAGGAGTTCCATACTACACAGGGCACAGAGGGATGGATAACTTTTCAGATATGGTATAGGGAGCGATAACAAATGTAATTAATTTACAAAATAAAAGAAATTAATTTACAAAATAAAAGAAATTAATTTACAAAATAAAAGAAATGGTAAAGCCACATGAATATGACTAACATTTACAGAATACAGGACAAAATCAACAGAAGAGTAACAGTTGAAGCAGTTAAGCTAAATGAAACTAGGCAAAATTACAGCTAAGGTCTTGAACGTGGACTCCTTAAAAAAAAACTTAATTTTAATAATGAGACTAGTGTTAATTCTGCTTTGCACAGTCAGGACACTTAAATTAACTCCCTAACACTTATGGTTTGCTTTTCTTCTTTCAAACAGTATATGAGACATCAGTCTGTTTAAGTTAGAATGTTACCTTTGTGACACAGATTTTCCACTAGAGTGTTTTAGTTATAATTTATTTCACTTCTTTCCTTAGAAAATTATGTAGGACTACACTGAGCTAATATATTAAACAGGGTGCTTAGATTTCTTAAATTTATCATATGATCTGAAATCTTTACATGCTAGACTATCCAATCTCAATTATATTGCCACGTGCTACGCTGCCAAATTTTACCCTTGTTTTCTCTACCCTTGTGAGATTGCTTCAGTCCTGTCTACTGTAACTTCCATGCCTTTCCCACATTTCTTAATTCAACAGGAAATTGATTTCTTGGTTTTCTGTGCTTTAACAATATCAGCTGTATTATAGACTTGCTTAACTTCTCATTTGTATACATTCCCAAATGCTAAAACCTGGAATGGCCTTTCTACTTAAACCACAGAAGACTGACAATTCCACAGTTTGTCGACACCTCATTTCTTGTCCTTTAATACTATTATATAATTTGCCTTAAATATTTTAATGGCATCGGGGAGTGAAAAGGCCACCTCTAGGCCTCCTGCACAGATGTAAGCCTAGCCTATATGGATTTTTAAGAACCTTTATTACAAAAATACCACTACCTGTAACAGATTGCCCTGCATATTCTCCGTTCTGAGGAGGAATTTCGATGAGAAATGTGACAACAGTGCAGGGCCTAACATACATGCTGGCCCCTGGCCGAAAAGTTTGACGGCACGCTCCAGAGCAACGCGGCCTGACAGCCGAGCTTGTTCTGTGGGCCTGGCCGCGCCGCGCCACCCTCCCGGCCGCCGCAGCCAGGCGGGGCGGCGGGCTCCGGCGGTCGCCCCCCGCCTTCTCCCCCGCACCCAGGCGGCTTGCCGGGCTCCCTTCGCCGCCCGCGGCAGCCGCTGTCGCCGGGTCCGCCCGGGGCCTCTTCACCTCCGGCAACGCAGCCCCTCAGCCGGCGGCAACCGGCCCGCCCCGCTTCTCCCTCAGCGCCGAGCCCTTCCCGCCCTTTTGTCCCTCAGCGCCTCGCGTTGGGCCGCTGAGCGCGTACGTGGGCCCGTGACTGGAAGGGCTTAAGGAGGCGGAAGGGAGCTCAGAAACCAGCGTGTATGGCAGCGTCGTGAACCTCGAGGGAGCCTGGTGAACGCCGGGGCCCGGCAAAAAGCGACGGGGCTGGCAGCCCCGCAGGCTCAGACGGCTGGCTGCTGGCTGCACCGCCCGGCCCAGGCCACTGCCCGCTCTCAGGTAACGCAGGCAGGGACATCTTTACCCCAGGCACAGTGTCTGTTGGCTAGGATCGAGTAGCTTTGCTCTACGTTTCTTCACCTTTGTGCAAAATCCTGTGAGGGCACAGTGTGCTTCACAGGCCGTGCTTCACAGCCCTAGATGCAAAAGTGGATTAATCACAGCGCACAGGGGTGCAAATTCCTAACAAAATTCCTTTGAGATTTTAAGCGATGTTGAATACACTCACCAGCAAAATAGCAATCTGTCCATGAGTTCAGTGATAGATTAAAAAAATACGGTTTCTGGAGAAGGAATAGTATTACAAGTGTTCTAGTAGCCTTGAGATCAGGGAAGCTGAATTACAGGTTTCTCAGTCTGAGGTAGATTGCCTCAGCAAGACCTTAGATCTTGGACTGAGAAGCCTTCATCTCTTCCCCAGTTTAAGAAACAGTATTAGTTCTTTGTGAGATGCTTATTAGCTTTCCTTTCCATTTTATGCTTTCCTTTACTACTCACAGATGTGGTAATTCTGGAAAGTTACGATATTTTTAAGTTTAATGAACTGTTTTAAGTTTATTGAACTGTCGTTACTTGCAGCCCCTCAGTCACTTTGTTGATAAAGTATTCTGTAAAAGAAGGGTGTGAGTTATTATTACTGTTCTTTTAACAGTTTAATTTTAACAACTGTTGTATTTCTTCTAGACCAAGTCCCAGTACCGCTGCTAGTAAAACTGAAGGTGTATGAGCTTTTCCATTGCACTTCTACAGTTTCCTCCTAAAAATCCCTAGAGAAACTCTTCCAGAAACTTGGAAAAATGGTGTTTGAGTACCGTTGACACTGCTTGACTATTTCACTGTTCGACACTTTCATATATATATGACAGGTAGGTACTTCCAATACATGCTAAAAAAACCACAGATTAGCTCTAGCTATGTAACAAATCTATTTACAAGTATATTTACAAGCAAAATTAAACATGTTTGCATACTGAGGGAAAACAAAAAAATGCAAAGCTATGTATGGCATCAAACTACAGCAAGGCAGTGACCCACTATGTTTTACCACAGGTGACCAGATCTCTCTTTTTTTTTAAACTTTCAGAGGTGGAGAAAATGTCTGTTAGTTACTCAAAATAACTGGAGGATTCTGTGGCAACTAGTAAAGAGGGGGGTATCTCTCTCTGCTGCTTAAAGTAGAAGCAGCTCTTAAAAGATTCTTACTTGAAGTTTACAGAGTGGTGTTTGACTTAAGGTCTTGGAAAGGAGATTGCCTATCTACTTGTGTTTTATCCTGTTGCTATTTAGAGTAAGATACAACATAACTGGGACCATAACAGAGGTTTTCTGCTTTCTCAAGTAAGTACATGAATTACTAAGGTAAAGATCCATGCTTGTTCTTATATTTTGATCTTAGCCCAATTAACAATGAAAATCTTTTCACCGTGTAATGTCTTCATCAGATGGAATGGAAAGCTTGTACAACCAGAATAGTTTTATAGTTTGTGACATGAGGTTTTGAATGACGAGGGCTGACTAGTATTAGAAACTATTATTAAGGTTTTGGGAAACCAGTATAGCTATGCTCAAATCTATCTGTAGTGAAAAGTATTATCTCCGTGGAGTTCTGTTCATCAGATGAATTTGCAACAATGCTATAACAGGAATGGAGTGAGCATATCAGGCATACTACCCTTTATCTTGTTTATTTGTTATTATTGCATGTGTTTATCTTTCAAAATGTGTAATTATTCCAAATTTTTAGTCCCTCTGGCATTTGCTTATAGTGATTTACAGCTGTCTACCACCTTTGTAAAGGAGCATACACATTATTTTTGCAATAAAAATAGAAGGTCTTGATCAAAAATTAAGTAAGTTTCCAAAAGACTCAGCATAAGTCAAAGGATGTAAGCATTCCCTAAATCTCCATAGAATGACATTGGGAAAATTTGTTCATGGCTTAATACAGCTGTATAAAACATTACCCTAATAAGTTTGCAAGTTATGACAAATATTTTGTTAACACTTGAAGCCACTAAGAATAAACTGAATATGGATCTTTCACTTTCTGGGCAAATGTTTCTATCATGCTGTACAAAAAGTAATAGGCGTACCTGATTTATACCAGTGCAACTGTATTCATAAAAGCTCGGTTCCTTTAAAAATTATCTCTGCGGGTGTCTCCAGGCAGATATATTTTCTTCCCAGAAGTGACAATTTAAACATATGATTCCAAGAACCAGGATTTAATCCACCCCTCCCTGTAGAAAATGCTGAAGATAGCCCGAGGCAGTTTGTAGCTGTTTATATGCAGGCTATTTTTGGCTCCCATTCCAAGGTGGCTAACTCTTGTGCATTTAGTGGAGGGGTCAGTGCCTGACACAGGGCCTGGATTCCACTCTGTGGAGTGACTGCTTAAAAATTAGGCATACAGTGGTTAACTCTTAGGTGAGCAGCTGCTTTTTTGTGTACATTTTTTCACCTGGAATTTTTAGAATGACAATTCTGTTCTTATTTGACACACTGAAATTACTGTAAAGTGACATGAAATAAAATCCTTTTTATTAATTTCATTGCAACACAGTAAGGATCCCAAGTCGTAAGAATGGGGTTTGAATACATTGTGAAGTATTCCTAATCTAACAGTGAATCTGTTGAAGCTCTGATTAAGGGACAGTAATTGCCTGTATGAAGATGCAAAGAAAGATACTATATTAACCACTGAAATAAAATGTGTGATACCAGCACTTGGTAACTCATAAAGCTGGTCTGGGACCAACAGGGAGCTATGAGACTCTTGTGCACTTCTGTCACAACAGTGGGTCTGCTGCACTGCCATTGTTGCCAAGGAATAAACTTTAGTAAAAAATGCAAGGCAATATCTAGAAGACCTTTTGCTGAGAACAAGTGCCAGCCCACAAAATGAATTCCAATCAGTGAACGGATGTAATGGACGCTGGCAGAAGGGACAGAGGTCCATAACACCTATTTGGAGTTACAATTTCTCCTGTCTCTCAAGAGAATTTAACTCTCAATATGCTGCTATCTGGCAGAAACAAACCTACCTACACTTTGCTTTTATTTCTGGAAATTATGTCATAAAATCTGTAGATTAAACCAGCAGTCCTCATGTTTACTTCTTCCTTTCAC
Source organism: Anhinga rufa (assembly GCA_013400875.1). Taxonomy (NCBI): domain Eukaryota; kingdom Metazoa; phylum Chordata; class Aves; order Suliformes; family Anhingidae; genus Anhinga; species Anhinga rufa. The sequence continues at coordinate 4,907 of VZTV01103885.1, read as the reverse complement.
TAAGTATCAAAGGAAATGATGTGCCTGAAAAGGCACAAGTGTGCTTTTGGACAGAAAATTTTTCTTCCCTGAGACAAAACTCTCACAGGAGTTCTTAATGAGGTGAAAGTACTTCCTTTGCAAAGCCAGTAGGGGAGGGTTGACTGTGGTACTCATTACACTCAACAACCAGAGATGCATTTTGATTGTTTCAGTGTTAATACATGTGTCAGAGTTGTGGGGTCTTTTAAAGCACACGTTTCCAGGGATTTTGTGTGTCATTTCTGAGGGAGATGCTTCTTTTCTGATGATAGGATTACTTCATTTGAGATGTGAAAATTCAGTAGGTAAATTTCTTTATACAGTGTAGTATAAGATTACAGATTAATAATTATATATTATTACAAAAAGATGTACCATTTCTGCTGATAAGTCTAAAAATGTTAAGGGTCTTTTCCCACCTAAATGATTCTATGGTACTATGTTTTTTTTTCTTTTCCTGGAAGATGTTAAGGTACAGAACGAAGCTATTAGTTTTAAACTACTTTTAGTGGAAAAAGCCAATTATTTTATTTATTGTCATAAAAATACTTAATTTTGTTAAAAGAATAAAAATCTGTTAAGACAAAATGCTATAGAAAGAAATTATTTTTCAAAAAATAACTTTCACACACTGTCTTCTGTGACCTGTGGAGGTAGGCCCTTTAACATCCTAAAATTCCAGAATAAAACAGCCTAAAACACTGTGTTAAAATACAACAACAGTTGCTCATTTAACTGATTAAGTTCTCTGAATTTCTGAGTAGTAAGTGCACAGAACTTTGTGCTACTTCCAGGCCTAACGTTGCTTCTACTGGAATTCCAGATAGTGGCAGTCTGCTGAAACATGAGTTCAGTTACCAAATATAGATGAGTGGGGTAAGAATTACATAGTCACAGAGGACAGATGTAATGCTCAGGCCACAGTCTTCTCGATGCTTAACTGAGGACCAAGCAATCTTTAGTGAATAGCTGGAGCAACTTTTAGGCTACTTAGATAAAGGAGGAAGAAAGCAACTTTACCTGCTGTTAATTATACTTGAGACTCTTCATATTGGCCTGTTCATTGTAAGGTCTGTTTTGTATTTTCTGCTAAATTTAATTACTGTACTTTGGGGAGTAATTTTGCAGGATTTCAAAGTTCAGAGGAAAAATATGTTTCTTTTTGTTTTAAAAAACTTTAATAGGTATATTTCTTCCTTCATATTATTCCTTTGAACAGATTGGCTTTGGGTCATATTTTTTTAAGTAAAAATTTTTCATTCGACAGGTTCTGCAAATTCAGGATGCTTATACTTTTCTTGAAATGTGTCCTTTGCTTTTCTGTGGTTTTCCATATTTCATTATTTATCTCTTGAATACCTTAATTTGATTAATAATTCAAATGTTTTCTGAGATTACTGTAATTCAGTACATTTTGAATTTACCATTTACCACATTATTCCTTAGAGCATCTATATTATTTTCTGAATAAATATTTAAACAGTGTGATATTAAAATGTGTGTTTACTTGTGAGGAATTTTTAAATATATCTCAAATAGGACCCCATAAGTAGTTTATACGCAATAATGCTGGAAGTATAGCTGAACACTGACCTGCACGCAACATTGTATTTTATGTTTGTGTCACATCCTGCCAGGGAAGGAGGCAGAGGCGACTCAGATTCGTGGATCCTCTCGGTGTGCTCACATGGTTCAAACAGTTCTTTGTTCCAGGGTGTTACAAGTTAGCCTTGGTGTTACATTGCTTGTTCTTCCAGTTGGTCTTCTACAGTTTGTGTCTTTAAATGATATAGTATATGGCTTTGCAGGCTACCTAATGAGTAATGATGATGAAAACTGTTATAAATACGTTGTAGTCTAACTTGGAGAAGCTAGAAATAGCATTCAAAATTTCTAATTATGATCTTATATGCTACTTGATAGGGTTAGCGATACTTCACCCCCAGTTCGCTGTGGTTACAAGTTGCTCTAAAAGAATAGTGGGTTTGTGTATTACAGTGTGGCTGAAAAAAAGTCTTTATACTGGAAGCTTCCATTCAGTTGTCTAAAGCTAGACATATAAATCCATTTTTAGCCACCAGACCTTTCTCACCAAGAAGGCTTATCAGCATTAGAAGTTGCCAATAACCAGCACATGTTTAAATTCCCTGACTTTGTCTAAATACCCAGCTATGGATTGATTTACCTAAATTTAAACATCGGGCTTTGGAAATTATGGTGTATGAAGCCATTGTATTTTTCTGATGAGCGACAAAACAGCATAAAGCTGACTATTAGGAGGAGATATACTAATTCATAAAGCGTTCATTTTAATCATTGTGTTAGGTGGCTAGCAATAGCTGAAATTGTCTTCTGACCCATAACCCGGTGAAACACCGGAGCAGCTTGGTGTTGGAAGTCAGAGAAGTTTATCTGAGTATGTAATGTATCACTTTGAGATGTGAGCAAGCTAGGAACCAGTACAAATCAGATTTAAATAAAGATATAATTTGAAGCACAGATATTTATGAGTTATCTAAATACTAAACTAGCACCTTTGTTCATTTGAATACAAAGCTTTAAAAAATAACTAAGAATACGGAGGCAGAAACTCTCCAGGTTTAACCCATGGTTCCCTGGCATTCATCCAGTTTATGCCTTAACAGCTGAGCCTCTAGACCAACTGTTTGCTTGGCTTCTCAGATGCATTCTTTAAAGCTGCTATGTGGTAGTCAGTTATACTGTATATACTTTTTTAGATTTTGTTGACAAGAGATTGACATGGTTGCTAAATTTGTTGCCCTTTAAACACAGAAAAAAGGAAAGAAAGATGTAAACCCAGCAAAGAATAAGCCTATCACTGCATTCTATAAAAACATATATCAAATCCTGAAATGCTTTGGTTCCCTTATACTTGTCTTTTATGTGTTCAGTTGTAATCTGTTGGCAAGACAAGCAGGCATATCAAGAGATGCATACACCAGGCCAAGAATTCCAATAATCTATCAGTCAGTTAATGACTACATGCAGGGTAAGCCCTGGTGAAGTGACTAAAGGTAATTGGAGCTTGACAAGCTGATGTAAAATACATCCGAGTGTATCTCATGACTGTCAAACCACCTATCTATCAGTGGAGAAATATTTTTGACCATTAAGAGAATAATATAATATTTTTTAAAACTTGTACAGAATTAATCTTACAGAAATTATCATAAGACAACAATTTTCAAGGGTAATTAAAACACTGATGTTCGACTTAAATGCTTTGCAGAAGCAGCAATTACTTTTAAGATCAGATCACCCAAAATCTGGTGTCCAGCACAAATAAATTTCAGTAAGGAGAGTTTCAGACAGATCCTTCCCTTGGGAGAAGAGTGGTTTCCCTGATGTCTTGTTTCTTGCTGGCTTTACAGAGGGCAGAGAACACTCATTCATCCTCATTCTAAAATCATGTGGGAAAACTGGACATGTATAGATGCTTCTATACTTTGTGAAAATGGTACAGAATATACATTATACACTTATGTGGTGCAGGATGATACATAGGTTGGTGTTTTAGCATGTGGTAGTTTGATATTCCACCTGTCTGTTAAGAAAAGTGCTACTGAATTGTACTGAAAGGTAACAAGTTAAAAATGTTAGCACAAGAACTAAAATAATATTCAACACATTATCAACATTAAACAGAAAGGATAACTTGGAATTTCTAATCCAAACATCCTTGTGTAGATTCTCATAATGTTTTCAACTAGAACAGTGTTTTCCACTTGGAATTTCATGGTTTAGTGTCTGGAAGGCAGTGTTTTGGAGAAGAGAAGAGTAAATATATTCCCCAAATCATCATAAGCCTAAAACCATAAAAAGAAAAGTGTAATAGCATTGACATGAAATAATAATCAGATGTCAAATAACAAATCACTTAGACTGGTGCAGTGGAATTGAGCTTGTGCTAGGCAATGTACAGACAAAGGATGTCTTCATAGTTCTGAAGGAAGACGCATGAGAAAAATTGCTCCTAAATTCTCTCATTTCCCCCTAGCCAATTTGCAGCCCTGGCCCATTCCAATAGAAACTAAGGTTTACGGTAAGTATTTCACGCACCATTGAGTTCTGCTATTCTCCCAGTTGTGTCCAGCTTATGAGAACCAGGATATAAGGGTTCTTTTTTGTTAAGGAATTGTATTTATGTCTTCCAGGATGCAAGACAGAAGCTGTGGCCAGGCATTGCCTCTTTCTTTAATGCTGAAGGAGGCTTACTGTGCAGAGAGAGGCACCGAAAAGGGATATCCTGAAAATATGTCAGAAGCTTCATCCTACCATGACTTTTTCTATGATTCCCTATCAGACATACAGAATGGGGAATTTTCAAATGAACTTTCTGCCTTCCTTACACAGGAAGAGATATGTAAGAGCCTTGACATAGCTCAGGAAGCCATTGCTAATTCCATGAAGGAGGATCAGAACGCAGCACCAGACTTTACTCATTATTTCAACACCTCTCTTTCTAGCACTTCAGAAAATCCTTCTTTCAGGGATACCAAAGTGCATGAGCAACATGCTTTACAGNTTTACAGAGGCCTCAAGCAAGCAGTCTGGCTTCACCTGCTGAAAGTCACATGCTCCCAGGGAATCAGAAAGAGCCATCCACTGTACCTCAAACAGCAAGTAGTTTTGTCACAGTTCCTGGGAAGCAAGCAAGCACCTCACCTTTGCTAACTGCTAGTCCCAGCTTCATTAGAAGCCTGAAACATATGGAGAAAGATGGTCCAGGTGTGCCTAAGACAAGCCCAAAGTCCGAATTGGCATCCCAGAGAGAAGTTCCTTTCAGGAACAAATTGTGTGACAAAGCTGCCACATTCATAGAGGAACTGTCATCTATATTTAGACAGGCAGCAAAGACAAGAGGC
>VZTV01103882.1:0-10826 GCA_013400875.1 Anhinga rufa | reverse complement strand
GCTCAGGGCATTCTATGATTCTCAAGACCTGACTGCAAAAAGCCCTGAGCAACCTCCCCAGTCTCACAGCTGACCCTGCTTGGAGCCAGAGGTGGGGTTGGAGACCTCTGGAGGTCCCATCCAGCCTGAACTGCCCGGTGACTCCCTGCCAGCGACATCAAGGAGATCTCCTTGGACGCATATGAAGACTCTTTCGTCATCCCAAACACTTAACACGTTTCAGGATGGCCTTATCTCTCAGGGAAACATATGCACTTGCTGTTGGGGCCAGAAGCTGCCAGAAAGCAAGGTGGGAGGACCACCTACAAGATGGGGGCAGCTGAAGGGCTGTGCTGTGGGGCTTGGCCAGGAGATAGCATGTCCTGCAGCATGGCTCGTCTCCCTTGCACAAACAGCACTCCAAGGGCTGCAATGAACCAACAGAGCTGTGGAAAGGCATGCAGTGAGGAGGAAAAGGCTCTGCCAAAGATCTAAGAGAGCCCCAGAGCCAGCAGGGACCAATTCTCCAGCATCAGCACTGGTGACACAGGTGCAGACAGGGACAGAGCCTGCTGCTGCAGGGCATGGACGAAGCAAGAGGCCAGACTGAAATGGGCTCCCCCAAGAGCAAGAGAAAGCAAGATAGCCCCTTCTGAAAGGGATTCTGCCACAAATACAAATACCAAAACACCTGTTTTTATACAGGAGCAACCCCCAACTAGAGGGTTTGCACGTGCAGTGCTCCCCCCAGCAAACACTGCCCCGCTCTCCCACACGTGAACAGAAGCTGAGGGCTTGAGCCATCAGAGAAAGGAATAAAAAAAGAATGATGGAAGTAAAGCACTGTCAATCTAACGGCAGCCGTACAATCGGTGCTAACAACTACTGGCCTAAATACTACAGGTACCACATGTAACAGAATGCCATGCCCACCTCAACCACAGAGAATTGCTTTTGCAGGAGCATAGATGGGAACATGCTTGGTGCAACTCAGTTTACTTTGACACAGTTACTTCAGGGATGAATTTGCTCCCTGCAGGAGTGATTTTAAATGGAGTACTTTAGGTCCATTAGACATAGCTGGTTTTAGCCCAGTTTCTGGGACAATAGCTATTCTAACAGGGTTTTAAAAAAATATGTCTTATTTTCACATAATAGAACATCACTAATTTTTGCATTTAAGCGACACTCATTTCAAGAAGTCCTGCTATCAGTAATGCTGGCTGTTACATAAATAATCTTTCAGAAAACTAAATAATGCCCTGGTGCCAGATAGGGATAAAAAAAAGCCTTTCTGCGACTCCAAGACTTTAGAGGCTTGACTCCTACCTCAGTTTTCCTTTGAGACAACATCAAGGCAGCAGGAGGAGCCAGGGCCTAAGGAAATACTGCTGAGCAGAAGAGGGGAAAAATGCTGTGATCCACCAGATGAGTCGCGTATCATCCCACCAGCATCCTGCCAGCGGCTAGGGACCAGCTCCAAGCCTGGAGAGGGCTGAAAGCAGCACTTATATTCTATTTTACTTCGGATTGTGGACTATTTGTAACTAAACGGGAACGTTACAGCTTATATAAGGAAACCTCAGCCTATGCTTCACCATAGCCATTTGGTTTTTACTACCCAGGGCATGAGACTGGAAACTTAAACCATGAGATCACTTCTGGATCCAGCTGTGCCAGTGGCTTGTCACCATCACTGAATCCAGAACAGAAGCACCTCAGCCGCACAACACTTTTTGTACTTCCTCATGCTAAAAGGAGGACAGTGAACAGCAAAGTAACTTCCTTTACAAATACCATCATGCTGAAATCCAGTTTTCTTTGTCTGCAGACATTTTTGTGAACCAAGCAGCAGTTGAACAAATAAATCAAAGCAACGGATAATAATGCATCCAAACAATGGAAAGGAAATCAGCCTGTGGGTTCACACAAGCATTTGCAAGTTACTTTTTTGCATTATTAATTCAGGTCTAATCACTTTGGTATCAGAAAACTTGGGGAAGAAGCATCACACCAGAGAGCTTACTGAACATACCTGCTTTGGGAACAAGAAAGATCCCATAGCTTCACTTCAGCATTGGTACACCAAGAATGGCACTAAGAAATTTGGTGTCTGGATGGCTCTTGAGGAAGGTTATGTGGACACTGTGTGTCTAGTTTGCTAGTTGAGATCCCACTTGCTTGAGTAAAGACCAGAAAGCAGCAGCATCTGATGGCTGTTCTGTCGCTAAACTGCTGATCTCAGCCCAATCCACCACTGCAGCCCCTCTCCCTCTCAACAGCCCACGGGATAATTATCACAGAGAAACGCCCTGAACTGTGAGAATATACTTAAAAACTTACAAACACCTTAGAATGCAAGGCCTTTAAGTTTGGAATTAATAAAACATACCTGAACAGAAGTTTTCAATTTTCACAGAAAACCCAGGATTAGTGCAAAAAAGGGTTGAGAGTTTCCCAGGGAACTATATCACTAACAGGCTAGCAAAAGCCTTTTAGGTCCATATTCACCAGATTAGTCTTCACAGTATTTTCCCACGCAATTACCTTAACCATCATATTTCTGAGACATGCAATATAGGGTGTTCACATCTGTGTAGTGAGCATTGCTTTAGAAACAAGGAACTCTCTTACCTTTCTTTCTGCCTTCTCACTTTCCTTCATTTTAGCCAATGCTTTTTTGAGCTCCTGGGATGTGAATGAATTTGAGTCAACATCCACCTTGCCTAGCCTTGCAGAGGAAACAAAAAACATTTTATGAGTGAACATTTGTATCTGTAATATTTTCATTGTGATATACTAGCAATGGATAACATCAGGAGGAAAGGGGCTAAGAGTGCGGGATTTGCATGCATCTCACTTAAAACACAGGAAAAAACCCTCCACACTCAAGAAAAGATTAGTCTGAGTGCTATATTTTGTGTTCGGTTTGCAGACACCTCACCCTGAAGATCAAGAAAGGCTCCAGAATCTGCAAGCCAACCCCAAATCTCAAGTCCTAACAATAAAAACAGCTGATTAATTTATGCCTCTGACTTTCATGTAATAATACAGAAAAGCAGGAAACGTTTCAGATGAAAAACAGAAAAGCACCACTGTGCCACTAGGTCATTGCTAAGGATTTGCAAGCTTTAACATGGAGATCTACAGCTAAAATGCTGATGAATGTCATACACAAAGTTAGGGCAAGGGTAAGTCCAAGCAGAAATTACACAGAAACGCTTAAAACCACACTGTGTTGCTCTTTACTTTTATCTCATTGGTTCAGGGAACTTATCTGGGCCACAAGCGCTCTTGCACATAAAAAAAGGAAAGCCAACCTTTGAGACATCATGAAACTAAAGAGCTTCTCTATGCTCCAAACAGGAGTAACAGAGGGAAGGAGGGAAGCAGTGGTAAATCCCATGCACTTTAAGAAAGAAAGTTCCCCATAGTAACTAAACCTGTCTTTGTTAGGAGGGTGCCACGGGGAAAGTCAGCACCAGTGAAACTTCTAAAGCAAATTTTAAAATGTGGGTACAGGGAAAGCTGTGCAATCTAAGGAGAACGTTGGCAATAACTGATGTGTAAATAAATAAATGAATGCTGCAAGCCTGCTGACTGCACCAAGTTAAAAACAACGTTATCTGGCTCAGGCCAACAGAAACAAAGCCCTTCACAACTGCTCTGATGGTTTAAGCTCTGAAAGTAATTTCAGACCGATTACTGTAGATATTTCCAAGGACTAAATGCCATTCAAAGAAGCCACATTGCAAATTTAGTTTCCCTATCATAGCATGAGAAGCCACGAAGGTGCCTATGCAGACATACTCAGGACGCTTCTACCACCATCCCAAAGGGATCACAAAGGACAGGGCTCAGTTTTCACTGCTGAACCCTTAAACCAGCAATGAAGTCTCAGGAATAGACAGCAATTGAGTGCACCAGGGAACCTGGCCTCTAATGAAAGAATGAACCCCACAGTCCACCCACCCCTGATGCTTTGCATCACTGTACCTTTTTCTTCTTCTCTCTTCTCTTGTGTCACTTTTTCCATTTTCACTATCTGGGAGCTTGGCTTCTCTGTCTCCTGTCTGTAGATTTAATCGTACATGTGACCCCGCAGGAACGGCTTGACCTACAAACAAAGGTCAGATTATTTTAGGGCACGTGCATTATTTCAGCTTTGTGCATGACAGGTAAGCGGAAGGTGCACACTCCTACCAGAAAGAGAGAGAGATAAAAGCCTTGTCCCGTACAGTGAACAAGAGCAGGCTATCCCCAGCCGACCACTCTCCCCTCCAGTAATGTTCCTTTGACACAAGTGCTGTTTTAACCTCGCAGAGATGCCACCCTGACCCACCGAACACACCCCCATGCAGCTGGGCTGGGTCCATGCTGCGGGGGAGGAGGGATCCCGAGCAGAGCCGGGCACCAGCTCCCTCAGCCCTCCTGGGCCAATTCCTAAGAGAGCATTAAAACTCACATCAAGGAGCTGATTTGGAGACTATTTGGAGAAAGGGGAATTGGTGGCTGATTGGGGTAGACAGCATAAAATACAGCTGCCAAAGTGAAATCAAAGCAAACCGCAGAGTACAGCCAGGTACGCTGAATATCAAGTGAACTGAGGCAAGGCTGTGTTAGTTTGGAAATATTGTATTAAAAAGAATACATGATCACTACTATCTGCCAACAAAAATACACAGAATACATTAAGCTTTGGTTTTAAATGCAGAAAAGATGGTAAATTCAGTGGTTTTTCTTGGTCACAATTCACCACAAGCACATCACGATGGCCACCTGTCACAGAGGGATGGAGAGATGACAATATTTGTGTTGCTTCTCAGGATGTCGCTTCCTCTTCTTTTATGCTAGAAATCTGCCTGCTTAGGAGAGCGGGGCTGCAGCCGAATGAATACCGAGATCTTAGCTGCACATGGATAGACAGACAGACACCCAGCTGCTCACGCTCCTCTCTCTCAATGAGGTTTCCCTATTCAGCCTTTCCTTTATCCATTTCCTTTTACCTAAAAAGACACCTAGGATAAAATACCACAGCGTGTAGGAGACAGGTAGCATCTCCTACCAAACAGAAGCGAAGACAAGGATAATTATTCCGTATAATAAATACATGTTCTCAAAGACAAAATCCTCTAGTCTAGGGAATGACTAGATTGTTCCCCACTCTTTAAGACCAAAGAGACATTCCTCTGATCAAAGGATCTGGTGCTTCCCACAAAAGACTGGGATGTTTGTCACAATTCAGACAAAAACATTTCAAAGCCTAAAGCCATCCAGCAGGTGTAAATGCATTCAGAAAAGCCAGGAAAATCCATTTTGGAGTATTTCCTATTAAAACAGGCTGCATTTCTGATAGATCCTCTTTATCTCCATGACATCCTGTCCATAGGAAGTTACACTGGTTGGATATGTGAGGGGACAGACCTGATTATCTTCCCATCTTAAACTACGCAAGGACAGGCTAGATAGGCTTCCCCCACTCTTGGCACACTTTCCATGGATGGACCCAACCCTTCTCCTGCTCCTTTGTTTGTGATAAACATATAGATAAAGCTCCTGTGTATCTGGAGGAGCATCTTCCCACTTCCAAAAGGTGAGCTTCGCAGGAATTCGCCGTGATGGCAGAGCTGTCCCCCTCACAAGTGATGCAGGCAATGCAGCTGGGACATGCCTGTCAAAAAGGAGTTTGAAGGATCTTCACGAAAAGGACGACACCACATCTCCTCTCCCTGTTTCAGGAGACACCGAGGCAGGGGGCTGCCAGCAAGGAAAACAAAAATTTATGAAATGGTATTGTGTGCTGAACCTACGGATACATGAGGATGTTTTCCTCCTCCACAGGCATGAACGCCACTTAGGGAAGGAAGCGAAGGGCAAGCTGGGTCCTTCCTTTCCCAAAGCCAGTGGCTTTCCTGGCCGGGTCACAAGCACTGGGACAACCCAGGTTACAACCACAGCACTCACTGAAGCAAGTCCTGAATTGTCAAGCGGAGCCAGAAATAAATGTCCCCTTTAGAAGAGTACAGTATATTCTGGCTGTCGTGCTCCTGATGCATCTGGCCACATTAGTTCACTCGGTTGCCAGGGGAGAGGAATGAGGCTGATGGGCTTTGCTTAAAAGAGACATCAAAAGGGAAAGCAAGGGAGCAGCCTCCAGAAGGGCTGAGCCACTCCCGTGTGACCCGTCCTCCCAGTTTCTATTTTCAGCGAGCAGTAAATAAAAGAAAACCTGAACTGTGGCACGCACGAGCTCACAAACCCAGCGCAACCGAATTAAGGAGGTTGCCATAAAAGACAACACAAACCTTTCGTGCTTCTGCTTCTTCGCACTTTCCTAAACAAGATTTGACCGAGACCATCCAAACCCCAGAGCAGAAATCTCAGCCCTGGTGTATTTAAGCGCCTTTCATTGCTACAGGGATTTCTTCCAGCCACTGTGCACAGCAGTGCAGGTTCATGCCACAGCAGGACAAACATGATGCTTTATTAAATAAAGCAAGAAAGACGTTTCTGTTTTCAGCAGGAAGATTGGTATAGTCACTTAAAATATTCCAGATGTTTGAAACAGGATGAGGTCTTCAGTCTCTTTTAGTCTGGGGTATTTTGAAGTGTTATTCATAAAGTGTGTTTGAGGGTGGGTTGACTTGAATAATGTGATTAAAATTGCTGATTTGAACAAGCAAGCTGGAAATCCTGAATTTTAATCATGTATCAATATGTAGCTTCTAGACATTTCCCTTAAAAATAGTTGATTCTCTTTGAACCCTATAATTTGATACTATTCAACAACTGGGAGCACGCACTGGAGCGATACATATGTAAGCAATTACACAGCTTCACATGCTGTTGATACAGAATCACACTCTTAACAGCCTTTTTTTCCCCTAAAGGAATTTGGTTTTTATGTATTGTTTGTATTAAGTTGCATTTGGGAAATGAAACTCAATTAAAAATATAAAAACAAGTTTACATTTAAGCAATTTTCTGACCTTTTTTCTCCTTGACACCTTAGAAAAAGAAAAGATGTCTATCCAAACAGGTATGCATGGTGTATCTGCATTACTGAATGAAGCTGAACAGTCTTACTTTCCAGAGATCTCCAAATCCTACAGCCGCTATATATCTTCCTGTCCTACTCCCTCACTCCTTATAAAGGGAAAGAAGAGTTTCCATTCTAGTTAATTTCCCGATTCTGAATCATCGACCCAGTGAGTAGAAATAGCTGCAAAAACCCTTCTGTGAACCCACAGAAGAGGCCATAGCTGTCGGAGGAGGAAGCCAGCAAACTCCTTCCCCCACCACTGGTTTGTATTCTTTACCACTTAAAAACTATCCATACTCAGAATTTTTTAAAACCACAATTGAAATTATTTGAATACACATTATTGCATCAGCTTGGGTTGATGGATCTAAGAGAAAGCCGTGGGGTTTAAGCAGGCCACCCAGCATGGGGACGTGCTGCCCACCAGCCCCTCAATCACTCAGCCTTCTGCCTCACAGCTAAAAAGATAGCGTCCAACAGGTAAAATACTTCCAGAGGATAACAAACCCTTGCCACTGCACGAATGACAAGGTGTTTATTGGGAATAAATGTCAAAGAAAAGTGACAACAGCATTTATTTTCCAAGCTGATCCTGTGGCAATGCACTGCTATGACGATGTTATTCCTGTTCTCGATTTAATCCCTTTATCTATTGGCACCCACTGCAGCTGCAGAAGCATTGGGATGGGCTTTGCTCTGCTGCACGAGCTGGAGCATGACCGCTTTCTGACTTAGACCGCTCTCTGGACAAACCATCGCTGTGCCTGGGTGCTGCCATGCGTCCAAGCATCCACAACCTAAAAACGTGTCGTCTTTTGGAGGTCTTCCTGGTGCATTAGCATTCATCTTATTTGGATGTGTTCAGTCTGTCCTGAAAGTTGCTTAAAGCGGTGCCAAGGAAGAATTTAATTTATAGCCCTATTCTTTTAATCTTGGTTGGCCAGATTTTTTCAGACATACGTTTATTTCTTCTTATAATATATTAGATGGAGTAACAGCACCATAGTCAGCTTCAAGACAGCAACTCACTCGCAGGGGTTCTGCTGACACTTATAAACTGATCCTATTTCTCTCGTGTTTTACGTTATCAGCTAAACTGTCACCTTAAATTATTGCCTTGTAACCAAATCACAGTTATCTGTTTTTCTGTTATGTGTACATTTCTGGAGTGCTATACCTATATCAAGCTTCACAGAGGCTGAAAACAAGACGACAAATAATAAACAAATGGAAAACAGAACATGCTTCTACCATGCTCACAAATAAGGCAAGAATCAGGCACGTTATGTACAGGATAACTAAAAGCAGAGGGCTGCTGTGCTGAATATGCATCATGTAGTAATATCCAAGTAACTCCTCTCCTTTTCTAGACCAACCAAATGACCAACTGGGTTTCCTCACTAAAAGAGAAAGGTCTCGTACTGCTCAGCTACTTTCCAGTATACTGTTCCATTTAGTGCTGGCCACAAGTGGTTTTGCATCTCTGCACAGAGACAAGGCTGAGCCCCAACTCACTACACAGCAACAGGCAGGCATTAAAAATAACCAGGGAAGTTTTACATTGTACATAGGCATGCAGATCTCATACTGAGATTGTGCAATAACCCACTATGCTCCTGGCAGCAGTTTCCCTATCCCCTACCCACCCCTTGGACCTCTAAGCTGCCACCCAGCAACCTGCCAATAGGGGACATGAGACGCTCCCCCTCCAGAAACACCTTCTGGCACTACTTCATCCCCTATGGCAGAGAAGTGTCCCCCGGGAAGGCTTCTACAGGCAGAAAAAAGGGTGATCCAGCTCGCTGAAGCAGATCCCCCAGTTTCTTCCCAGGTAAGTGTCCTCATTTGCCATTGGAAAAAAAAAAGTATTAACAGCGTGAACACAAACCCCAGTTATGAGTCAGTAACTGGCTCTGCAGCTCTCAGAAATCACCTTGGTATCTAAACAAGCGTCAGATAGCATCTACCTTTCTTTACTCTTTGTTTCTCTCAGCACATGGGAGTGAGGGGAAAAGGATTTTCTTTCTAATACAGGCAACAAAAGAATCCATGAATCAATACCTGAATGTTCCCAGCAAAGCAAACCAGCATTGCTGCAATATTAAAAATAAGGCTGTACAAGACTGACAGAGCATCTACAAAAAGTTATCTGATGGCACCGTACCTACTCCTTTAATAAAATAACGATTAAAAAAAAACAACAAACACCACAAGACAACAAATCCCAGGAAGCAGCAGAGCTCCCCTCTGCCTCATCACTGGCACCACCAGCTCCAGGAGCCACCAGTGGCACAGGTAGGAAAAGGGGAGAGGCTGGAACATCATGTGCTGGTCACGCATAAGGGGACACAACTGCCCTGGCACTTGCCCAGGCTGCTGGTTCCTGCCGTGGGCTCTGCCTGGGGAGAGGACGGGATTTCACACGAGCACGGTGCTCGGGCTGCACAAAGATGCCGCCTGTTTCTCCCACTGAAGGCTGGGCTCAGAGGAAGACAGATGAACCCGCCCCAGTCTGATGGGGCTCGGTGCGTGCTCTGACTCCGGACTCTCCAGTTAGCGCTATCAAGCAAGGAAACAGCAAAGCCTAGCTTCTATTTTTCTATAAAGGTGAGTCATACCACTCCTTGGATTGCTTGTTATTTCAAAACAGAACATTTTTACATACAAAAGGAAGGGAAGATGTGTAGAAGACACAGGTCAAGAAGAGATGGATTACTGATGGGAAGAGGAAGCCCAGAGCCTGAATCTCATTTTGCTGCTTCCTGCCCCTTTTTCACTCATCTACAGCCTTTTGTATTATTTTGCTTTCTGGCACTCACCGCTCCTCCCAATTAAGTGCCACCGGAAAAGGTCATTAATATGCTATATATCACCTCTTCCAGATAGCTAGCAGAGAGTTTTAGCAGCATCAGGCCTGGAAGCTCCCCCCCAGAAGCCACCCCAGCATCCCCCAGCATTTCCCATGGTACCTCGCCCGCAGCACAGGTGGTGAGACAGCTCAGACACCCGCACCCACATTTCAAGTAGAAACTCCTACGACACTGGATGAAATGCTTTACAAAGGCACTTCATGTACATCTCTCGTTTCCATTAGTTCTGTACTTCTGCTAGGAAGCCACAGCTGCCTGTTGAGCACAGCACATCCTTGGAGAAGCACCGTCCTGGTCGCTGCCTGGCACTTCCAGATTTCTCAGGTCTGCACCACCAGTGACAGCAGGGGTTCTAATTACTTACTGTAATTAATTACAGAGAAAACTCTTTTATAATCACTGTACAAGCCACATTCATTAACTGTTCCTTAAGCATGCGCTTGCGGCATCTGTAGGGGACAGGATGCTGGATGAACCCCTGCCATGACCCGCCATGACCATTCCCACCGTGCCACTTCTCCCAGGGGCTCTCTGCCTCGGGGCTGAAGGCAGCTGTGCTGCCTCTGCCTGAAAATGAAAGGTCCTGGTGGTGTCAGGCTGTTTTGTCTTTGTTTTGTCTTAGCATTGCACCTTGATATGGACAAAGATCCTGCCGTGCAGAGGGCCAACAAGGATAAAGACATGTCCTTCCCTTCCCGGGATTACAGAGGAAAGCACGAGAGACGAGTTTTATCCTTACAGCAATAGCAAACAACTCAAACTGGTGTTTTCTTCAGCCTCCCAGAGCATGCAGACAAATACTGAGCAGGAGGGGCCTGATCCCCAAGCCACAGATATTTAGCAGCATCATGCAGCAGCAACTCGCACCAGTGTCTTCCAGAAATACCTGCACGTGATGAAGGGTTGAGAGACTGAATGAACAGTTAAAAAAAAAT
>VZTV01103881.1:0-33252 GCA_013400875.1 Anhinga rufa | reverse complement strand
TCTTTAACTCCCTATCACCTTCTCCTTAACATCTGTCTTCTCCATCGGTTTGCAGCTCATCTAGATACGTTAGATTAGCTGGTGGGATGACTCATTCATCAAGGTGAATAAAGTCTTCCTACCAAAAAAGCGGAAGGTGACAAAATGTTTACAATAGTGGCCACGATAATCATTCCCCCAGTGTTGCAGGGGTAGAGCAGAGAATCTGACGCTATGACGGGCACTTTTGTGGTGTTAATATAATTTGAAAAAAAAAGTAAGTAGGGGGAATGATTCTGCAGCCTTCTGATTTCAGATTTACTGCTGCTGGTGTGATCTCATAATTCCAAATTAGTGGATTAGGTAAATAAACTCCCCTAAAATATAACTGCTTTGATGGGTTCTTACATTCTGTTCACTTGTATCTCATTTATTTTATTCCCATTCAATTTGTAGAACAGACTCTTGCAAGTATTTCCCAATAACTTTTAAATTTCTACAATTGCTGAGATAGTGTCTCAGACAAAGACCTATAGGGCTGAAATAAAAATAGTGAAGGGTTCAAGATGACATCATGTTTTATGAACACAAGACGTGACCACAAATAACCTACAATAACCTTTAAAATTAGTTTTTTCCTGACTTCATAAAACAATATTTTATTTGGCAGGCCCTTATTGGCAAGCGCTTTGAACAGTTCTATTTGTTTTCTGTAACCAGGAAGACACAACCAGTGTTTTCACATAGGTTTCCTCAGTACTGTGGTTTTGCCATTTTCTGCCTCTTTATTACTGCCTGCTGCTGTTGAATATTTTTCTTTGGGATGTTTATTAAGAACAAGGATATGAATTAAAAAACCCCAAACTTTCCTTATAGCAGCACTGGTGAGTCTCTCCCACTATAATATTACTCTATCAAAAACACAGAATAGATCATGGTATCTAGAATGATCTGGTTGCTTTAAGTCTAAAGTTATGTAATAACATACAGCTGGTTACATGTATATTATGAGAAACTGAAGGAAATCAGCCCATATGTCCTTTGATGCATTAACCAAGACCAAGATTTAGAAATCCACCATAACTTGTAACACCATATGAAATGGAGGAAGGGCCTTAACCGGTCACTGAAATAAATAACAAAATAAAATCTAAGTGTTCCAGTTAAAGTAAATTAGAAATGAATATCAGAGAGTGCAAGAAATGCTCCTGGTTTCTTAGGGGATTTCACTTGGGTTTAGTTGCTATTTCGTTTCACCAACACCAGTTGTCCTGGCTGTGAGAGCCACAACTTAAGAGGTGTGTTTTTCATAGCGCTGCCTGTAACTGCATGGGATTGCTCTCTGTATTTGACACCGCTCAGGCTTTTGTTGTTTTGAGTTGTGCTGTCATGGAAAAAGGGAACATTTTCTCACCACATCTGTAGGAGAAGTTATGCTGCCCTCAGTTTCTTAAATATGTAATTTTGGGGGTTGGTTGTTTGTTTGGTTTTTTTAATATCCTTTTAAAAAAATGTCTATAAGATTTTTATTTAGTATATTTTGACCTAAGAAATAAATTTAGTCTGCAGTCCAAACTGCACCATTCAGCAAATCCCACCCCCCCTCAAATGTTTTGTATGTTTGAGCAGGGGCCATGCAATTAAGACGAGCTTTTCAGCTTCTGTATGCAGTTTGGACTTCCTAGTAATCCCTCTTTCTTCTGTACAGTATGAAGCTTGAGTGAATAAGGAAAGTTCCAATAATTAAACTTGCTCTATTGACCTAACCAAAATTAACTGGCTATGCAACAATGTAGCTGTCCATGTAAAAACAGGAAGTCAGATTTCCCCAAGTAACCCTTATTCACCATGAGAAAAACAGCTGGTGCTCTCCCTTTACATGCAAGTGTGTGGGGCATGGATAAAAGATGTATACTTCTGATATCCTCTCTTTTAAAAGGGTGTGGTTTTTTTTCCAGTGGAAGTTTTCCAGCACTCAGTTCCTGAGAGGTAGGGCCCCAAGATAGTCTGGTCAAAATAGTTAGAATCGTATCTTTGTAAGGAGAAGTCTGTGAAAACGAACAAAGAAGCCACATTAGTATAACATGAATAATCCTCCCTGACCTCCAAAGAGAAAAATAATAAAGGATTTATTACGCGCTTTTTTTCTCCCAAAGAAAGAGTAATAAGAAAAATCCTCCTTACAACAACAATAACCACTGTTTCAGAATCAGAGCTTTTGTGTCACTGTTTTTCAGTAGTTACGCTACATTTCTCCCAGTACACTGCTGGGATTTTTTATTTTTTATTTTGCTACGCATGCTCGCACATCTGCTCCACATGTGTGATCAGCAACTGGATTTTCTGAGTTGAGCATCCTGTTAAATGGACAGAGTGGGCAGATCATTCCTTAGAGAGCAGAGAATCTGCCTCTGGTGGATTGCCGCCAAATGCAATGGTGTAATAAAGAAAAGAAAGCTGCTCATTCGGATTGCTCTGAAATGAACTGTGTCCTCTCCTAAAATACCATCTGGTTAGGATCCCTGGAGGCGCAGTCCAACACACCTAGGTCTGGCAGTCTATATGTTTGATGGCTGTAAATGTCTCTGTGTAGGTCGACTGGGGGAAGGCAGGATCATTAAGAATTAGAAGAGGTGAAACAATTGTACTCTCATTCCCTTTCACCCACCCAGACAAAATTGCACAGGAGGGTTGTGGAGGTGATTGTACTTCTGTTGCTGAAGCTGACAGCTAATTTTTAAAATAGGTGTCTTAGGCTTCCACTTTCTATGTATTGTCTAAAAACTTTGTTTTCAGCTGGTGTAAGCCGTCAGCAGTCTGGACTGATCCTCTCTCTTCAGATTTGGCCCTTAGTGCATTAATCAAGGGCTTTATAGTAAACTGTACAAAGGAGATTTAAGTGAGCCTTATGGTATGTGTGCAAGGAAATCCAGCTTCCAAAAATCAAATCACACCAGGGACTGATAACAGATGTACAAAGTAAGAGGAGAAATTAACAGATGCTTCCCAGTTTGGGCCATTATCACCAATGAAACTCAACTCTTACATTCCATAGATCACATTAAAGAGTCTGCTGCAGATGAATTTGGTTCTTTCCTGATGCTGGTAAAATTAAGATTGCGACTGCACAGTGCTGGATCTATCCTGAATACAAGTTGATTTTCTAAAATACTATCAGAATTGCTGTTAAAAGGGTCCCTCTGTGAGTTTAGCAGTTAGTTCTGCAACCAGACAAACAAATAGTATCACACTGGTTTAATTCATCTCTGTAATGGATGTCCTGTAAAGTAGGAAACATGACAGTTCCATTCTCAACAAACCCAATATTTCATTTTAATTTTCTTCTCAGTCTGCATCTATCCTGGCGAATGAAACAGGGCCTGGGAACATTCCTGGGCACTGGATTATGATCATCTATGGTGTTAAACAGCTAGGCAAGTCCCTAGCACCCTCAAGGCTGCTGCCAACTGCCCTTCAAACCACTCCCCGGCACAAATCAGAAACAGGGGATTTCCAGAACCATTCCCAATAGGCAATTTGCAAGCAGCCACCCAGTTTTGAAGGTTAAGAATGTTTACTAGAGCTGAGCTGGCTGCTCTGTGCCTGTTGGCCTTGGTTCCTGGGAACACTCTGGGAATGTCTCAGCCGCCCGTCAAGAGCCCTGGACAACTCTCACCAGTGAGACTTTATTTTAAGCAGGGGCAGAGCCTACCACTTTTTGAGGCGAGGTTTTTTTTTCTGCCTGGGGAGACCATTTTCTTTGTAAACAAGCCCAAGTTATAAAACTCAAGTTATTTTCAGGGCTTCCCTCTGCAGTACCACTTGACAGGGTTTTGTTTCTGTGATCGCCCTGGAAGCTGTCGGGTGACGGAGCCCCAGCAGTAGTGTCACTGATGGGGTGGATGTCTCAGCTCCTAGCTAATGCAATCATGCTGCCCCATTGAAACCACCCTAAAATTGTTTTGGTTTGCTTTTCTTTTTCCAGAGGTGTTTTAAAATAGCTAGCTGTTGGTTATATTGTGAGTTCCTATTGTTCTTGTTTGTCCATCTGCTTGTAATTGTGCTGGATTCAGTTCAAGATGATTTTTAACTAATTTGAAATCATTAATTTGATTACTGCTTACCACCCAGCAAAGAAATGGAAAAAAAACAGGATTCTGCCTTTGCAGGACTTTTCAAGAACTTGGATTCAGCTCAAATACAAATGAATTATTATTATTATTATTCAAATTTGTCTTGAGTCAGACATTACAAAAAAAATGCATTAGGAACAATGACAGAGGGTGTATCTTAAAGAAATTACTCTTTTGGCTCAAGCTGTTATTTTAGCAACTATGAAGCTGAGAAAAACATCACTTTCACTAGCAGCTGTGATGGTTCATTGGGTCTCAGACCAGGTATTCCAGGGAAAGCCTCTTGTTTAACTGGTACTTTCTGGACTTCCCTGCATGACGCTGCAACCTGGCAGGAATTCCTGAACTATCCAGCCTCCAGTCCCATGGAGCGCTTTGTTGGAGCTTTTATGCTTCCAGGCTCCAAGTACCAGCTCCAGGGGTACCGGGTACAAAGAGCAGGACTAAGGGCCAGGACTCAGAGGGCTTCCAGACAGCTGGGAGTAAGCCCTGATGCACAAACCTGTGAAGCCAGTGGCTTTCAACCTTGACTTTCCGCTGCTCGGGGTTTGAGAAATGCAAGGCCTTCGGTGTTCAGCATTTTGGAGTCAGTGAATCAGCTTTCTTCAATTGACAGTTTCTGATAGATATTAGTGGAGCAGACATAGGGTAGAAAAGAAAGCAGTGAATGAGGCTGTTTATTAACTAATCACTGTGATCAGTTAGTGGTATATGAAAAAGCTGAAGTCCTAAACCCAGGTGACAGTTTTTCAGTTTGGCAGTTGGAGATGGCTGGGGAGGGGAGTTAAATGTTTTCCACCAAACATTAGATTAGGTTCAGAGTAAGGTAGGATGCATCCAAAGAAATAATAATTGCAAAATTACACTATTTAAGTAATATAGAAAGCTATTCCCTTGTTTCAAATGCAGATCCTATCTTGATCAATCATTGTGTACAAAAAGATCATTTAGTAAATAGCTACTTCACATGGGACAGGAGCATTAGGACAAATGCTGAAAAAAAGTTTTCATTCATTATCTAAATCACTGTGACAGCATAATAACCAGTGATGAGTTAAAGCCATTTAGGTGATGACTCTCAGAGCCCACCACTTGAACTGAGCCCATTCTGAAGTTTGGTTAAGTTCATTTAAAGGTTTATGTTATTTTCTGGTTTTCTTCCTGCCTTTCTGGTTCCTGGCTGATGTTCAGCCTTCTGCTCTGCTCCCCAGGAGTCTGGGTACCTTGTCAGTGACCACGGCATCATGTGGCAGTGCAAGGGCTCCTGCTGCAGCCAGGCTGGGCTCTGCTCACAACACCTGCGCTAGCAGGGGTCTGCAGTACCTTCTGCCAACCAAACCTGGGGGGGAGGATAGGAGCAAAGAATCATTTGGAAGTGTACATGAGAAACACAGAGTTGGTTTGAACAGAAAGGATTCCTTTGAAACTTTCCTTATCAGCTGAGCAAGGCACTTTGTCCTACATGACAGTACTTTTTCTCATTGTAAGACAGGAGAACTGAAAGCCAGTGATTCCCTGTACAAAACCACTGAATTTGAGGCTAATCATCTCACCCACCTTGGGAACTGATCTGCTGCCCTTTGAAGGCCTGAAAAGTTTTCCTGGCTCAGGCAGGGTTTTGGATTGGGTCCCCCACAAAGGTACAGTAGAAAGTCCCTAACCAAGAAAATAAAGCTTCATGAGATCAAAGTATTTTATACTTTGTAGTTCTGCTATAATGAATTTAATCATAATTCAAATCTTAGCCATTTTATAGGGTCACATAAAGAAATGGAAAAGGATATAGGTAAAGACAGTGCAGGGCATAGAGTCCTGCATGATAAATAGGCTATTGTAGCACACGTAGTGGTACAAAGGCAGAGCTCCTCAGAGCCATGCAATAAGCCATGGCAGCTGTCTTCTACTCTACCTGGCATATGGCTTTCTAGATCTCACAGAGCTTAACAAAAGGACTCGGCACTACAGTACTATGCCACACCACACCACGCACCTCCTCATTTCACAAATACTATGACAGCGTTATAGACTGGTGAGAGAAAATACTACTACTGGGGAAAAAATGTTTGCCAACTTTGTCTGTTCAGTGTTGTCAATACAGTTTTTAATTGCCTCAGCAAGTTGTCGTTAGGTGAAAGATAACAGCCTGCCAAGTCTAGAGAGTAAACATTTTGTGTTGGTCCACCCACAAAGCATTCAAATAAGAAACTGGAGCTTATTCAGCGTAACTCAAGTTTAACTATCTCACTTTCATAGCCTTTCACTCTTCATGGCCTTTCAGATCCTGGTCTCTTCATGTTTGTTCTCAGCCTCCTGAACCTTCCTGACTGCTCTTTCATGTTCGACATCTGGCTTAATCAGACTTAGGTTATCATTATATTTGTGAACATGTCTGATGAAGGTGCCTCTTTTATTACTCACCTGCAGTCTGGTTTTAAACGTTAACATCTTAAATGTTGATAGGTTTTATTCTCATTCCCCAAACTGCATATTGTTTACACATGTTTCTCCTAGGCATATAATATAAAAATGCAAACAAATATATATATATGTGTATATTTGCATCCACACAACATATATTTTATAAATAGATAGGTAGATATGTGCATGCTATATATAATGTACACAAACTTTGTGCGTATATTTTTTTCTAGGATTTGGCTCTAAATTCGAATATTACTTTGTTATAACAGCACCTACCGACATATCTGTAAGTTTACTTAACAATCAGATTGGACTTGTGCCGACAGTAAAGCAGCCCAGAAGCTGAGGGCACCATGTCATTGAAGGCCCTTCTCACATGCATTTGGTAAGTAAGCTGTACCAGGTGGAAGAGGACTATATAAAAATGAGAAGAAAAGGTTAGTCTCTGATATTAGAGAGCAGGGGAGGAAAAAAATGAAGTGTGCAGACAGTATTGTTCCAGGAAATAGGAGAGGGAGTTGCCAGAGGAGGTTTCCGGTCTCCCATGGAAACTGGGGTCAATGAGATTTTTCAATTCAAAGAAGACAAGAATAAGGTAATCAGGGGTAGGAAAGAGTCCTTGCACGAAAAAAGCACACCTGAAGCTCAGGAAAGCATGGGGCTGGAGAGGATGGATTTGAGGCTGACACAGCTGCCTATAAAGGGAAGAGGCAGTTTGCAGCTGGTGTAGCAGAAGGGAGTTCGGCCAGCCGGACATGCAGCTGAGGCTGAGATAGTCTGGAAATGAGAGCAGCTGACCGGGAGTTGTGAGAACGCTTTCACCATTTTGAGAAGTGTGTGTAGTGGTAAGTGCTGGCAGTGGGCTTTCCGTTGTCTCCCTCCCTGATACACACTCGTGAAGCTACTGTTAGTTTTTACCCCTGAGCTGTGCACAGATCTCTAAAGTATGGAAAACCCTACAGTGTGGTAAGTTAACCAAAACAACCCATAAATCTTTATCTTAAGACTTTTGATCTTCTTACAGTAACTTGCTTGGAGGTTACCATAGCTGGTATGTGAGACTTCAATCCTGTTCCACTTCAGAAGACAAGAGTGCAATGTTTTTACTAGTGAGTACTGAGCTGTATAGTTTCTTGGTCTCCATCCCTCAGGAGAAATCTGATAAAGCATCTTGGACTATTTGTCAAAACTTCTGCTCTTGTTATCTTTTTGGACCTGAGAAACTGGCCAAAATTCAAGGGTTTGGACTGTTCCAAAGACGAGAAACTGGTACAGGAATCAATCCTTCTCTCAAACAATTTTGTACGCTTACAAGGAATGGAGTGACCCTCTGTTCCTGAGGAGACAAACCACAGTTATTCACCACATCAATGTCCTTCTAAGTTACCTCCCCATGAGGACTCTCTCCAGGCTTTTCAGGGTTGTGCAACCAGCTGTTTGTTGGTTTCTGCTCCTTTTCCTTCTATACCACGCAAAGGAACATGTTGCAAAGAGATCACAACAGAAGCCAGGCTAATGGAAGAATCAAATTAACAGTCATGTCAGACATGCATTGCACGTGAGCTAGTAAGATTTGCAGAAGGTAGTACTTCTAAGCGCAAGCCCAGTACAATACGCAGGAAGCTAATTTGTTTGGGGGATATCATTTACAGTCTCCACAAGACAATACCCTGTATAGTATTGCTGGACCACTAGGTTACTGTGAAGTATAACTAGGCGTATTTTTTTTTTTGCTTCCATTTATTTCTCTCATATATGCAACCATTATTTTGAACAGTACCCTTTTCAGCCCTCTACCCAGAGAGCTGAAAGTCCTCAGTTGCTTTCAATATGTCCTGTGTTAGTGTGGAGACCAGTGGCACTCCATGAACAGTTTACCTGACTCCAGGTGGTCAAACCTGCCCACTTAAGGGGAGCTTCACCAGGCTGTCAGTGGCTGAAAATACTGGAAGAAGCCATAACTTCACCAGCTGTTTTCTCTTTCTAGGAATAGTATATACAAAGAGATAGGTATACTGTGCATGGCTTTACCAGTTAAATCTGGAGTTACCCTCTGATCTTTAATGTGGACACTATGGATTTTAGGTGGAGTACCTGGGATCCAAACTTAGTCATGTTTTATTTAATGCAGCACCTAGCTAAATGTTTTAACCAGCTGGACTGTCACAGCCTTCTGTAGAAAATAGCCAACAAGCTATTACGGAGAGGGGGGTCACAGGAGCAAATTGTTGTAAGGAAAGGTGGGGGCAGAGGCAGCAGCAATTCCTGAGCATGTGCTTCTGTCTTGCAGGAGAGGCGTAATTGCATTATCTCACTGTCGAGCCTATGGGTAAAAGGAGACTAAGAAATTATGTTTCTCAGCAAAACAGGAACAGCTCTCCCTAGCTATCACACATTGTGGGCTGTCACCTTTAATGAATGTTTACAAAGTACTTGGGGATCTTCCCATGCAAAGTGTTACTTATGAGCCACTGACAATTAAATGCTTTATTATGTACTTGTTTAAGCCAATGCTAACAGTAACTAGTGGAAAACTTCAATCTCTATGTCTCAAAAAGGTCAGAATAATTGGAAAGAGCTGACTGTCTGGGTAAAATGTGTGAAATCTGAAAAAATGCCTGTCTGAAGAGTGCGGTGTGTTCTCACAAACAGGTGGAGAAAGGGAGTCTTTTTCATTTATCAGCACTTGTATTTAATGTAATATGAGATCAAGAATACAGCAAGCTGAAACAGCCAGAATATTTTCTGCGTATGCTGCACTGACAGCAGTCAGGACTTAAACTGGATGAAGTATCGAAAAAGGATCCGATATCTATATGATATTCAAACATATCACACGTGAGTGGTTATTAGACTTTAACATTCAGCGAAGGAGTCCAATAAACTTATTAAGAGCTAAGAATCTTCTCTGAACTGGGGTGAGGCATTTGTTATCCATACATCTAGTACTAGTGCTTAAAACAAGTGGGTGCAACAAACAGTGCATAAGAGTGAAGAGGTTGGTGACAACTGAGAATAACACTGACTGGCCCTGGCTTAAACACAGGACCTATAAATTAACATGTGTGCAGGTGCAATTCTGAACGTGCCTTCGTGCATGTGCGCACATGTTTGGTGTCTGCCAGAGATCACAGGGAACTCTTGCAGCTCCCTCAATCCCTGCTTGGCCCTGGCAGCCGTTGAGGAGCTGGTAATTGTTTCCCTAAACTATGCACCAGGTGCAGCTCCCTTGGCTCTAGACTGTCATTCATAACAGTACACTGCACCCACTTGGGAAGAGCCCACACCTTCTGCACACACCATCCTGAAAAAAGAAGACTAGCAAGAACCAGAGAATAAGTACTTTAGTATCGAACAAAAATGTATCTGTGGCCCTTGCTGGCTCTATCCCTAGCCATTAATATGTGATTGTATGACTTTATTTTTAAGATAATAAATTATCAGAAATGTCACTTTAAAAAATTTCCGTGTCAGACTGGCTGAACAATACGCTCAGTTGTTTCGCCACACGTTAAGCTTTGTGCAGCTACCTGTGAGCCTGGGACTGACCGACTACATCAGCGGGCAGAGATTTTAGGCTCATGTTCCTTGGCTGGAAGTCCGCATCCTGAACCCCGGTACACGCCAGGAGCCCGCCTTTCTCCCCCTCCCCCCTTCACTTCATAATATCATAAACTACTTCACATTAGCTAAACCCATTAACTAACCTTTATCATATACAGCATATATATCACACCTAATAGGGTTAGGTTGCTAAGTAGTTCAGTAGATGGAAACGTTTCCCAAGCGGCAGCGGGTCCGGCGGGAGCCCCCCGCAGCCCGCAGCCCCGCTCCCGCCCGCCATTTCTGGTGTTATACTCCCCCTGCAGGGCGGGCCCGCCCGCCGCCCGCCGCCCCCCTGCCCTCGGGCGTGTTCGCTTTCCGTCCCCTGCAGTTACCCACTACTCAGAGGAGTATCCCGCCCAAAGGGCTGTTAAGGAGTAACACTGTACGTTTATCACAGGAACAACCTTCACCCTGTCATCACTAGCTTTCCGTCCTCTTGCTCAATATTTTAGAGTTTCACCCCATTTCTTTACGGCTCTCGGTGCTTCCAGGGGTCCTGTTTCCCCTTCCCTCCCTTTCTGCATGCCTTGGGCTAGAGCCCCCTCCTCCTGCCCCTGCGCCGCTGCCCCGAGCACACCTCTCCATCATGCCCTCTCACCACTGCTCTGCCCTAAGAGCTGAGGGACACAGATGATTTTTTTTTATCCCTCTGTGAATTCTGACATTTTAATATCTTCAACCTACATCAAAGCCAAAAAGTGCCATTTGCATTTTCTTGGTATGAATAGTGAGAAAAAAAGGAAATTTTCAAACATCTGTTTAAGTATTTTCGATCAAAGTAAAACATAGTTCAGCATCTAAACGCAGCTGGTTTCAAATGCTTTGTCTAAAACTGGTATTAAGCTGCATTTCCCTATGACTATTGCCTTATGGGCAGGATATTCAGCCGTTTAATGCCACATCTTGCCTATGGAGCAGTCTTCCCGGCCAAACATCTTTCACAAAGGCTCCAGCATTGTCTGACTCCCACCCTTCGCTCGCAGCTTGCTTAAAGGAAAGTCTGCACTGCGTGGTGGAAGATGGTGGCCTTCAGGCTCCTGGCCAGAGGAGAGCTGCGGGAATGGGGAGGGGGGTCTGAGCCACACTCCTCTGAAATCAGGGTAGCGATAAAGAAATACATGGCGGTGGCTTCAGTGAATTGCTTTAAGCCCACGTGTTTTTAAGTCAGCTAAAAAACCTGAAATATTCTGATTTGGTTCCATGGATCATTTAAACTTTGTAGAAACAATGTTTTCTTCCCAAAAATTCATTCAGGTAGAAGAATCTCAAGGAGTTTCTCCTCCTCATCCTATCAACATTGGCCTCAGCCCTGGCAGCGAGCAGGTGAAGAGGGATGTGGGGACTGTTCCCCACTGAGGGTCCCTCGGGGGAGCGTGGGCCTGAGCTCAGGTACCGCCCCAGCCCACGGACCACTAGGCCGGGCTGCAGCACCTCCCGGGGATGGGCCGAGCCGGGGCCAGGATCGGGCTGTGGGTATAATGTACCCGCAGCATAGCCCGGGTGGGGATCAAGAAGGAGCCTCAGCCTGGAAATGGCTGCCAGGCAGGGAGCAGGGAGAGCCTGTCCCCCAGCCCTCTCCTCAGGCAGGGAGCGAGCTGGCTTTCAGCAGGCCCGAGCCACCGTTTGGGGGTACACAGTCCAGCCCTGGCAGGGTTACGCACAACCTGACCTGCCTTGCTCCCCTAGCACTGAACACACAAGTTGGAAATCCAGTTTCCTCTATTAAATGCTTTCAAAAAACCACAGTTCTTAACAGTGTAGTCATCAGTATGAGTGACAATCCCAGGTCTGTCCAAGAGAGATTTCAGCTCAATTCACATTGCTGGTGCAGAATATAAACAGGGATGAGCGTTCATAAATCTATTGCACAAAATCAAAAGAGTCAAATGAGAAACATGGCTGGATAATTTTAATACACTGATAAATTCTGCAGTCCAAAGTCCTTACCTATATTGCAGGTACATGAGTAATACCACCTATTATCTCTAGAGCCACTGAAAAATGAATGCAGGCAAAGAGAGATTTCCATGGTTCAACTGGTTAATCAAGGGTTCTCTGATACTGAGAGTTGTTTTCAGCACTAAAGTATCATCTCAGGAGTAATAAATTTTACAAGACAGCACTTTTAAGCTTTTACAGTTTTCAATTTACAAAGGACTTCATAAATATGAATACAATCAACTGTAACAAATACTGCTGTGAAGTAACCATTATCCATATTGCACAGAGGGAGATGCTAAAGCATAGCAATATTTACTAACCTGTCAGCACTCATCTTTCCCTGAGCGGGACTTGTGCCCAGCTCTCCTCACTCTCCAGTCTACTTTAAACCTGGGACCATGTGCACCCTATGCACTTTGCTCTTTTACGGGGAGTATAAAAAAAACAGCGAGGTACAGTAGGGGCCTGAGGAGTCTCTGAGATCTAGCATTGGCCTCACCATCCTGGTACCTTGTCTTTTATCAAGCAGCCACTGGACTCTTGGCTTTCTCCAGTCTTTTTCTCACACCTGTGTCCAGCCTGGCTCCTTGGGTTGTTTATTTGGGCTATGAAGTTCCTTGGAGAAGAGTCACTGTTTCAAAAGTGGCTGGCACATTAATGTCTCAGTCAAGATCAGAAACCCAGAGTAAGGCATACAATTTATGGTGATATATCAGTTTCTTTAGAAAATACTTTGATTAGAGGAGTGTCTGAGTTCAAGTGTTGTACCTACCAATGAACTTACAAGACTGACAGCTGTAGCCTAGAGAGCTTGCAGGAGGTGTTATTGTTCCAATTATGCATATATATGCAGAGAACCTAAGGGCAAAGGCAAGGAATAACCTGTTGTAGTCCATGCTGAAAGTCCATGCCAGTAACCAGCAGTCTCTCTTCAGAAATGTCACTGGTAGGCAAAATAATATATCTTTGATGTTTTAAACAGCAGATCATCCTCTCAGCACTGCTGACTTTTTTGCTTCCTCTAATTATTTTTACTATGATTATTTTTATTACTACTGTTGTTATTAATTCTTTGGCTTAATTAGATTATACTTGTTCTTTCCTCCCCAAGAGTCCTTTTCTTTAGTACTTAGGACTGATCTTCTCTGGCACTGTAGAAAAGAGGAAGAACACATTCCTTAGACTACCTTCTGATACAACTTTATTTTTATGCACATGAGGTGTCGCCATGGATAATGAATATCACATGCTTTTTTACATATATGCTAAAATGCTTTGCCAAAGTACGACCTACAAGAAAGCTATTTACAATCCTTATTTTCATTGGAGTGACCATTTCTTCTTTCATCCAACGAAATTTTTATGCACTCTTACACATTTGTCTTCAAATATAACCAGAAGGGGTATGATTCACTACATACAATTTTACATGTCCAAAAGTTAGACATCTCTCTGAAATCAGTTGAATGTAACTGAGGTACAATCAAATGAAGTAAGACACCTTTTCTCACCTGTTTTTATAACTGTTTTGAGTAGGATGAATCGCTTCATATGTTTCTGTGTATAAATGTGATAAGCACTCTCTGAAAGTGATGCAAAAAAAAAGCTCCATGTAATTATGGAACTCACTATTGTTTTAAAGTAGTTCATAAGGTCATCTGTATGTAACTTCTACCTGACAGCAAAAATGCATGAAAATGCAAACTTGCATAGAGATGGTTACATGCCCGTAGTGAAATCTAGTGTGCACCAGCAAAGATCTCATACAGGAGTACACCTCTGTTTACTTCTGGGCTCTCAGCCCTTGCTATAAGCAGCACCACTGTGAAAGCACACAATCAGCTGCTTTACTGTAATGCTTGCTAGATGTGAGTGAGTAATAAAAGCCACAACCTAGCCTACAGGCAACCCCAAAAAAATTCTAACAGTATTTACTGCTCTACAGTTTTTCATTAACCCTAGGTATTACATGCCATAACCACTGAAAACAGTTTGACTGCACAGACACAAAACAGCATTTTAACTGCAGAGGGCACGAAAGAGCTACTGAAGAGCACAGTGTTTTACTTACAAGGCATTATTGCAACATCATTTTCTAAAAGTTTGATTTCTTCCACACTGACTATTTACAATAATGCATTTTAGTCCTGAAGGATCCTCTGAGCATCCATCTGATTGCTTTCTTGGGGAAAAATACAAACCTAAAGAACATAAATTATCAGATTCATTCTAGAGGATAATTCTTCATGATAATCATGGACTAGAAATCATTCTGTCATCCTCACTGAATCTAATGGATGTCACTTCTCACTGAGATTTTATTTCCCATTTTACTTCACACTCAAAATCACTTTTTTTTTAACTTGCATACAAGACTGCTAATGTATGATGAACTGATGTTTACCTGTTACCCACTTAATGCCACTTTGATAACCCCCAACCATTCATTAATGCTCGCTAGAGGCACTGACCACATCCAGCATAGTGCACTGGGGCTATTTCCTACAACTTTTCTGATGTTTATAAAGCTTTCATCAAATTGGGCTTAAGATTCAAAAAAATAAGTAATAACACAAAAGAGTTAAGATTTTCACTGAAGTACAAATTATTGTTCAAAAAAGCAGTTGAAGGTTTGTAATTTGAACACAGAATTGTGCAGCGCTTGTCCATTTGGGCTGTATTTTAGGGTTTTCTGGAAATCTGAAACAGATCTTACTCAGGGTGTGTTTTCAGAGGAATGAAAAAGGTCTGCAAAAACCGCTACCAAGAATCCAGCCTGAGGCAGGTACGTGTTGGCAGGATCAGTCCCAGCCGATAACAAACGCTTTGCCATCTTCCACCCACACAACCTGATTAGCATGAATCCCCATTTTTCCATTAACCCACATGCTAAGCGTGTTTTCCAGCCTTCTCTTTAAGCTAGTCCCATGTTTTGTTATTCACTTTGTAGTCATTGGGGCTGATGTGAGGCTGATGGCTGCAGAGCCCACCATGCTCAGGATTCTTTCAGCCCATCTCAGTACCCCAGGTTGTCACTGCTGGGAATCAGCAAAGATGGAGAGCAAAATACTGGCTTTTCTTCTACCATCAGCAGTGTTTGTGTTTAGCTAACTTGGGGAAGATTTTTGATACAATCTTAATAGACACCACCAGAGGGTGCATTGCTGCCACTGTAATGCCTGTTCTTACACTGTAAGTAACCGTAAGTAACCATGCTGTGGTGTAGCAAAGTTTTGGACAAATCCTGCACCTTCCATTTCTGGGGAGCTGCCTATACAAAGGTGCACAATGGAAAGCAGGATTAACTACCAAAGTCACTGAAGCCAGTTGCTTTAAAGAAGAAGAAAAAAAAAAGAAAACAAACAAAACAAAACAAAGAAGGAAAAGTAATATGCCTTTTGTGCTGTGCACTCAAGGCATTTTGCAGCTTTTCTTGAAATATCCATCATAAGAGTACTTCTTTGATCTGCTGAAGCAGCCACTCCCAGAAGGGGTGAGAGACACCTCGTTTCCTTCCTTCCTTTTCTTATCCTGACCTACCGGTCTGGAATGCAGTTCACCTCTGAGCATTTTCAGATGTATCATTTTCAGAGAGGCTTGCATGTCACAACACACAACCCGGGCTTACTTCACTGCTTACAAAGCCTGTGCATGACAGCCAAACAGAGGAGCCACATACTGGGTCTGACCCTCCCGTGCTTCACCTATGGATACGCTTTTGTCTGCAGAAGGGGCATAACAGTGTTAGAATATCAAATATTCAACTCACCCTCAACATAGCCAGGACCCGAGACTGCACAGTTAAAAAACTAGTGCCCCAAGGGTGCAGCTGAGTGGCAGTTTAGGCTGATCTATGCCTGTATTGCTGCAGCCCTATGTGCCCCCGGCACATCTCTTTGCAACAGGAATCGTGATGTACCTCCTCCCCCAAAGTCTTCCCACCTGGTGACTGGTGAAAGCTAATCACTTCTTGCAGGGTTAGTTTCCAGCCAGGTGACAGTTCATTTTTCAGCTTCCTCAACTGACTTGCTACACAGCAGCACAAACCTCACTGCTAGTGTACAGGAGAGGAACAAAACACAGTGTCCAGAGGAGGCCAAGGACTTCTAGCCCTGCAGACTAGCTTAAACCAAGAACGAAATCATCCTTTTTAGGCTCAATGTGCTGTCACTGGATTCAGAGTGAGTCTTCAAAGAGAGATTTTAAACTCTGAATTGCCCTTTGCAAGTGCCCCTATAACCCCAAGTACCATAGGCCTGCGGGTGCTTAAGCCAGAGTCACAACTAAATTCCAAAACATAGTTGGCATTATCAAGACCATAATGCTCCTCCACCAAATGGCAAGGGAGTTGAACCCAGCATAAATACACACTTAAAACTGCAGCACAGTAAAAATAATAATCATAAAACTCCAGCATAACCGT
This sequence comes from Anhinga rufa, assembly GCA_013400875.1. Taxonomy (NCBI): domain Eukaryota; kingdom Metazoa; phylum Chordata; class Aves; order Suliformes; family Anhingidae; genus Anhinga; species Anhinga rufa. Next base: position 16,749 of record VZTV01103881.1, on the reverse strand, counting down.
CATGGTTATGAGTGAGTTAGCAGAAGATGGCCGGAGGGAGGAGATGCCACACATTCTTCAGTGTACTGCAAGGAGCTTTCAGTCCCATTGACTTCAGTGGGGCTTCAATCAGGCTGTGTCTCTGCTGTGGAAAGGAACTGCTTAACACAGCATCGTGGGGTTCCTTGGTTTTTGTCTCCGAGCAACTCCTGGCAAAGCCACTGGTTAGTAAGTGAAAACACACTTTTTCCAGTTGCCAGGACTGCAAGCTGTACCTGGATTTGGCTTCTTTTCTTTTCCTGCACTTTTTGTCGTTGCTGCGATTCTGATAGATTTGCAAATCTGGCTCCTTGACTAGGTGCTGACTTTACAAACCCAAGTTCAGCTACTGGAGTGGAGGAAGGGGGTCCTGACCTTGGAGCAGATTATTTCCCCTTCAGTGGGATGGGTCTGCTTGCAGCTTGACTCCAGCTAATAAGCGGCATTCAGTGTCAGCCTAGCAGCTGCCATGCAGGAGGTCTGTCCCTTCAGGCAGCTGCTGCTCATCTGCCTGCAGCTGGCAGCGGAAGTGACATCTGTTCTCAGTCCCAGCTGTGAGCAGCGCGGAGGTGCCAAAGCCCAAACGCCTCAGTTCTCGATCCAGGAGCGAGGAAGTTTCTGATGCCAGACCACGGCCTGGCTTGCAGGGGAAGGGAGGGGGGGGATTGTCTCGTTCGATGATGGTGGGCTGGGAGGAATGGAAAGACAGTGACGAATAGGGAGAGAAAGAACAAGTAACAGAACTAGGGGAAAGGATGGGAGAAGAGAGCGGGAGAAGACAGCAGGAGAAGACAGGAAAATGGAAAGGAAACATGAAATTTCATGTTTCTCTTTCACTTATCTTTGTAACTGCGTTATAATTCAGAGTTGCGGCATTTTAACTGAACTATACTTTCAGTTTCTGACACAGGAATACATGCAGGATGAAGGACAAGATCCATTTCAATCTAAAGATGGAAATGCATACTTAAATTGACCAGGCAATAAATATAATAAGAAATGCCACTTTGCTCCCCAGGTTGGTATATACAAGCCGAGTATATTCTGTCATAAATGTGTTTTTCACAGTTGGGACTGTTTCCTCAGCAGAGACACTGAAATTGTGTTTTTCAGATCTCAAAACTAATTGAGTATTCCTGGAAGAAGTAACCAAGGAAAACATCTATTCGGTAAGTGCTTTACAGCCCTGTCAATCAAAATCAACTTACATTGGGAAAAATGCAGTGTCAGTGACTGTTTCTTCCCCTTGGTGCTTGCCAGAAGCACAAGACAAACTGAATTGTGGTAAACAACCAGGCTGAGGAATGCGCCGAGGAAGACAGACATCATAAAAACTTACCAGACTGAACTTGAGAGGGCAGGCATTGGGGGCACACAGATTCAAATCCATTCTGATCTGTGATTTGATCTGATCCATTTTGCCTTGGTATCTTACTGTAGGCATCAGAGCAGGGCATTGGTTATCGAACTGGGTGTCCTGACAAATTATTCAAAACCAGGTGCAAAAGGTTGGATTGATTGAGTTGGGCAGGAATAATAAAAGCAGTTTCTTAGTTTCTCAGAATTCAGCTCTTCAAGATTGGCTTTAAATAATGTAGTTATCTCTGAACTTTTTATATCACAAATACATTTCTGGAAGATATAGATAAGATATATATTTATACCCTGATATTTAATAACAGATTTTCCCAATGGGAGCCCTTAAAGATATTATTCTTTTTACAAGTCTCAGCAGTTCTCCCTGTTACAATGAGAATTAGATGTGGTTTTAATAAGTCATCATTGAAACAAACAGGAGGAAATTCCTCTGAATACCATTCCTTCGCTACCTACACAAAGAGAAAAATCTACCATCTAGTAAACTATGCATCTGAATTAATCAACCCAATAACTAAATACTCTTTTTTCTGGAGTAAGACTAGTGCATCTGTCATACGGACCAGAGAGAATAATGAGAAATCTTACAAAACATAAGGTCGAGGCACTACTAATACTCTGAAAGGCTTAGTTCATCCCATAACACACAGTTTTTACAACTACCAGCCGTTTATATGTCCCAGTCATCAGAGCAGTCATGCTGGGCCAACTCAAAGGTAGCTTTCGCCCAGAATTCTGGCTCCTGCAGGAACAAGGTTAATATGAGACTATTCCTGAACCCCCAAAACTTCCTTAACAGGACAAAAGAGAAGCATGCATTGCCTGCACATCTTGGTGGATGCCTGATAAGATGAACTAGCATTTTGCTAAGTTATGGATGAAGAGGAGTGAGATATGAGAAAATAAATGCTTTTGTGTATCTGGAAGTAAATGTGCTTTTCTTCAGAAATAAATCCTGAACAAAAACCAGTGACCAGTAACAAGTGTCCCAGACAGGGAGAACAGAACAATGACCCCTCTCTGGCGGAGTGACCTACAGACAGGAGGAGTTGCCGTATCATCGGAAAGTGTCAACCAGTAACGGGGAACCTTACGTGTCTTTGGAAGCTTCTGTTTGGATGGCACCTAGAACAGAACTGTGGAGATGGAGAGGCTCTGGTTGTCACACAGAAATACAAATCTGAATCCACCAAAAGCTTTAAGGCAACCAGGCACACTTTTTGTTCTGCAGCTTACATTAGTTATCAAGATGAGCTAGAAGCTTCATTGTGATATTTTAAAGTCAACTAGAGCGATGCCACTGATTACAGTAGGGTCACCTCTCACTTTGTTTCTCTTTTTTAGAGGACCATCAAACCATCTTTTTCAAGCTAGGTAGCCTGGAAGCTAAAGAAAAAAAGATTTTAGCTAGAAATTCTTCTGCCAACTGATCCAAGACAAATTTAGTAATTTAATTTTCAGATTTTGCATGAAGTGGGTTGGTTTCGACATACAAATCTAATTCACTCAACTCTGCAGTTATGAAAAGCATTTCTAGGGCCATATTCTGTATTGTCTTTTCTGATGAACACTGCCCAAGGAATACTAATTAGAGTGCTTGAGGAGTAAGGTAAGCAAGGCTGGCAGAGTCTGAGCTTTTATTTACTTTATGTTATCTCTGTCCAAATGTTCAAAGCAATATGGGTGGTGACTGATTCACTAGTTAAATTCAAAACAGCATGTGTGTACAAGAGGCTGCCAAGATTCTCATGTATATTGCTATTTGTGAGAATCTATGCACAGACAAAAAACAATCAACCAGTTTCTTAGTTTCATTTTATATCTTTATTCCCATTGTAAGGATTAACAATCATCCAAAAGACCATTTAAATTTGGTTTGGATACACAATAGCATTAATCACAGTAGAGTTTCTCTTTTTTTTTTTTTTTAACTGCAGTTCTAGCATTTCGTGATCCGTTTTAGTAGTCCTGTTGCTGGTATATTTGCTTCCAGCAAAACAGATTTTTCAGTGTTTGTAGATTATTTTAAAATTTTGTTAAAGATAAAAAAAATCCATAATGCAATGATTAACAGTACATTAATTAAGCTTATTATCTCCCAGTTAAGATTAGTACTATGTATGCCTGATGACCCAAAACTTACTTTTGTTGTGTGTTGTCTGTTCTCTTATCAAAATAAGTCCATAAACAACCACAATTTAATTTTTCATTACAGCTGTTCATTGCAGTAACATTTTTAATTGGATTTAAATTCTTTTAAGAGAATGAGGTAAGTAAAACAACCCTACACAGTGAAAGGTTCTGTTTAAGTGAACAATAAGTTACACACAATCCAATGCTAAGGCAGTATCACAATGTATAAATTAGAGTGGATGGAAAACATAAAGGATTTTCTAAATTAACTTGCTTATTATTATGTGGGGAAAACACATCACGGATTGTATTTCAGTCTTCAAGCAAAGAGAAGTCACAAAATACAGTCAAAGAGTCATCTTTCATCATACCTTTTAAAAGCCTGTGAGATGAATTCCTTCAAATTCATTAATGTAAAAGCGAATTCAGAAAACTTATTTGTGAAAGCTGTCCTGCTAAATTATGAATACCAACAATAAATTCTTTAGTTCCTCATTTATTTGCATACTCTGCATATGAACAGGCATGAATATATATATATAAATAAAATATGCCTATTGTATAGCCATATACAGAGCTAATATAAATGCTTATGTTGCACAATGTCACAAAAAGGACAAATTATTAACCAAAGTAGAGAGGAGAGAGAAGCGAAGAAGAAAGCAGATGATGCACGAGAACTTTCTTAGTTGTCTTAGGATGACTTCTGTGTGGAAGAAAACGCATGCTTTGGATATAGAACAGTCAGCTAACAACTATTTTATCATGTAACGAAGGAAGTTTGGGATCAACATCGGCTTCTAAAAGGGATTTAAAACAGAGATATAGATAGGTGAAGGCAAAGAGGAAGAGGAAGAGGACTGACCCCAGATCATGCTACCCTAAGATTTGTCTGTGCACCAGAAGTGGAACATGGTGGGAGTAATGGGAGGAATGCCGGTTTCAGAGGGAAACGTGCTGAACCGACAGTGCTCTTGCTCAGGACAGACTGAATGGGGGGCTCACTGGCCACTTCTGGTGGCAATAATTTCCCAAGACCTTATTCCAATCATGCCAGGCACATAAGACATTAACCTAGCCCTTTCACAAGTTGCAGGAAAGCTGGAACTCCTGAGTCTGATGGATAGGGAGGGACAGGTGTTTTGAAGGACTGTCCTCTTGTATTGCTCTTAGTGGCTGTGATACCTGGAGGTACTCCACATAATAACCATTCACCATTTTACCTTCCTATCCCAACTTTCCACATTTGAATATCAGTGTAGCATATATTTGAACTCATAACACTCATTTTTCTTCACTACTGTTTAATACATACCTATGCTAACCAGCAAGAGATGAACATTTTATTCTTGTAGATGAGCTAACAGAATCTTCCTATTTCTCCCTTAGCTACAGATTGGGTTGCAGAACATTTTTTTCGGTCTTAACTCTTCCTTTAAGCATGCATATGCACATACATGCATATACATACACACACGTGCAAACAAAAAGAGTATGTGTAATACAGTACTCAGAGGAGCTGTTAGAGCTACTTCAGAATGATGGCACACGGGTACTGGAAGAAGTGTAGCACTAAGTGCTACAGCCTGAGCATAGGGCATCTGGAAACCTGGGGTTTAGCACCTCATTGCCCCCGTGCACATCTTTTCTTTGTTTCAAGGTTACCTTCATGACATGGAGGACGTGGACCTGACCCTTCAAACACTTCTTGCAATGTGCATTTCTGTTGATGTCAGGAAGGCTACTCTGTATAATGAACTCTACATTCACTAACAGGTATATAATTTCATATAGAGAACAAGAGCTGTGCTTTAGGATTACTTTATCTTAAATAAAATTTCATTCATGCAGTCCTAGCATACAATACACGTGCATGATTAAAGACAACTCTGCATGAAGACTGAATGCTTTGGTGTCCTCTGTACACCTTTTTAAATGGTCACAAAAATATTTCAATATCATTCCTCACAGTATGTACCCAGTGTATCTCAGAATGATTTTTATTTCATTTTATACTTATACATAATAGCAGACTTGCATTTTAAGTATCAAAAATATGTTGTTAAAAGATATTAATAGTAAACATCATAAATCCAGAGCTTTCATCAAAGGGTAAAATGATTCAAGACCTTTGGTGAATGGATGATGAAAAAGAAACATTTCCAAAAGCTACACATGATTTATGGTCTTATGCTACCAACAGCTGCCCAATCAGCTCCGGGTTTCTGTCCTTTATTAATGCCAAGATAAGAGCAGCAGCAGAATTTACTGTCTCCTGAAGCAGCAAATGGTCCTGGGGAAAAAAAAAAAAAAGGAGTGGGGAAACAATATGTTAACAGAAGTGGAAAAAGTAAATATTTAAAATAAATTTTCAAGTATGCAAAATTACCATATGATGGTTGAGAAAACCCAACCCATTTATTTGCACTTATTAGAAAAAGAACTTCTAAAACTTATATTTCAAGGAAACACAGTCTTATAGTAATATCCATTTTCCAATCTCCATGATGATTTAAAAAGCAAAATGATTTTTAAAAAAGGAACATATTTTAACTGCTAGAATTAATGCCATCTATCCAGAGACCTCCAAAACAGAAGCTTGGTTCTGTCACTTGCTTCCTAACTGATTTTTAAAGCCTAAAAGGTAGTCAAAATTTTGGGTTTGAAAACACTGGAACAAAACTGAGGATTTAATTGAGTAGCATAGTTAAAGACTAACTTTAAGCACCTACTGAATCCCATCTGTAGTCTACAAACTACTTAAACTCACAAAGGCATTTAAGCACTGGGACTTCAGTAGTTTAGGCTGATCTTTGTATCAAATAACTTTAAAAAGTAGTCTGGTTTTGATAGGCAAGTAGAGAGACCAACACAGGAAGAAGTAATAAAATGAGACTTTGATTCCATGCCTCTAACTGAGCACTCCAGCACATTTGAAAGAGTCTTTGTCTAATTGCCAAATTTTCTTAATTGTACTGACTATAAAAGGTTGGCCTCTTGCTACCAGTAATATTTTAATTTGTGCACTGGGAAAATATCAGCAGGTGTAGCCAGGCACAGACACATCCCTGAAGAGACAAATAGGAGGGAACAATTTCTGTGAAGCAACAGAGAAAAAGAAAGGTCTACAAAACTCTAGGGAGAATCTAGTAGTTTCAAATACAGAAGGGGAGCTACAAAGAGGAAGCAAGAGCTGTTCTCCATATCCGCAATGGATAAAACTGGAAGCAATAGGCTTAAATGAACTTAAACTGGGATATAAGAAGTCAGGAGAGTGTTTTAACAGTAAGGACTGGTATACAGTGGAACAGATAATTGGACAGAACAAGGAAACTCCATCATTAGGGCCCTGTAACGTGAGATCTGCATATGTGTAAAATGGGATGCAGGTACAGCTTCCTGCCTGGGGCAGGCAGATGGAGCAGTTTGATTCTGTATCTTTTCACCACTACTTTTCTAAGATGCTACATCAAGGAATAATTTGTGGATGACATGTTTAAGACACTTGGATTAATGGAGAAAGAGGAAATGGTTTCAACAACTCATACAAAAACATAACGTTAATCACTGCTTTTTAAGGAATAAGGCTACTGCTGAAGGGACCTACCCATTGAACTAGTACACAGGGGAGCTGGGGACTAAGAAGTTGGGGTTGAAGGAAAAACTGATAGGGGAAATGTGTCCCTGGAACACTCTGAAATATGTAGCATTGTATTTTATAATGCTCTTAATAACTTTTTGCTTTATGTAAATGACAGGAAAAAAGCTAGAGAGGTAAACGGATCGAATTAGAAATAGCTAGTTTATACCTGATTCTTTTATCATTCCTGGGAAACTGGTATTTGCATGTGACTAGATTTTTATCCTAAAAATGATCAAATAAGTAAGCTGTTACAATCTGTGAACTCCCAAAAGATTACGCTCCTCACAAATTCATGTTATATATTCTAATATGCAGTGAAATTATTTACTAGTGGTCTAACAAATTGCCTTAGAGTAAAAACATTCACCACAGCTATGTCTTGCTGTTTACCAAGTGAGACCTCCCATTCAGTTAAGCATGGAGTGCAGACATGTACGCAGGTCCTGCTCCTCCAGTACCTTTTGTCATGGACCAAGGGTGCAAAGAGGAACTCAAAATCCACTACTCCAATTCCGTAGGGGTTTCACTCCCTTATTTCTCATCGGTATAAATTGCTTGTATAGTGGCCAAGGAGAGCAGAAGTCATGTGTGTACACCCACTCAGACAGCAAACACTGCAGTCGCTTTCAAAATCTAGCAACACATTTCCTGAAATTCAGCAGTGCCAATCTCTTTGCGCCCCTCATTGCTTTTTGGTCAGTTTTTCTCGAGAAGCACTTCACAATTACAGACACTGTTTTCCAAATGGGCTTCCAGCCATATCTGAAGTTGGCTGGAGGTGTATTTTTTTCCCCATTTCACAAAAAAAGAAAAAAAATACACCTGGCCAGGAATGCTCTTAATGTTTCTCCCAATAAATCTTTCCACATCCTCTCTTGGTTACTGGATTCAGTACACATTCCTCTGCAGTAATAAATTATTTAAGTTTTTGAACATAAAAGGAAGCAAGAGAAAGAAATTTAACTTTCACAGGAGAGACTGAAAGCAACACCATAAGATTCCTTTAGACTGAAAAAAGCATTTTCTAAAGCTAAACCTAAGGCTTTAGTGCTCACTTCCACATTCTGAAGGAAAGACATGCAAAAAATTATGAGCACACAGGCAATGAGGCACAGTAATGTGTACAGAAACCTGCATGCAGAAGTGGTCTATAAACCACACCAAAATTGACTAGTGAATTGCAATTTGTTCAAAAAGAGAAACACAAAATATAAGCAGCAGAAATTAAAATGCACTTGCAAGTTTTACAATTACTTCACTTCTTGTAATCTGCTACTATTGTTATACCTATTCAGGAAACCTACTGGTTCCTGTCTTTCTGAGAATCAATCAATACAATGGCAGGAACAGTGAATTGTCAGACAGGATTGGCCCCTGTGCAGGACTCGTCTCCGTAAGCCTGTTTTTTGGAAATAATCAGAAGTGTATTCTTTAAGTGAATATACATTATCTTATTTCAGATAACAAATGTAATAGAAAAGATATTCTTAATTTTATAGTTTCAGCTGATGGTAAAATGACATCGTGAAGCATGTACTGAAGCTTTCAAAAGGGCAATCTTTTAAAGTATTTATCATAAGGGTTACTAATTATTCGATTTATGCTGTTGCTCCTTCCCAGTAATACTGTCCCAGTCTGATCTCAGGGTCACGTATTCATCGAACAGTGTCCAGCGCCTGGGCCTACAAGCCAGCCTCTGAGAACAGGAGAAATAGGTGCCACAAAGGTCAAGTATGTGACGATTTTAACTTGCTTTATTCTCACAGCCACAGTCTTACTGGAAAGAGGTAGTAAATAATGCAAAAACCTGGACTCTTCCAGGAATTTCAATGTCATTGTGTATCCTGTATCCTTTTGAGAACCAAACTCGGTCTTATGCTAGGAATCATTACTGTAGTGTCCGATGGTCACAGCCTGTGCATAATTTAGAACTTTTGTTGATCATTTCTAGCCCTTATTATCAAGAAAAAGAGAAAAGAAAAAGAAATTTTAGCAACTGAAAGTTCAGAGTATAGGTATAACACTGACTGACACAATAGTTAATTTATATCTTAAGTACTCTTTCCTCTCCTCTGAATCCTGCTGGGAATTTATTTCATTTCAGGCCGTTACTGTGCACATAAGCAGATATTTTCAACGTGCCACAATGATACTTAGCTTTTTCCTAAGCAGTTATAGGTAATTTGGTTGCCAGCAGTGTTTATGAAGAATATTAAAAAGAATTTAAATGTCAGAATTCAACAACAACCCATAAAAGAAAAAGAATCTTGTGGGTCTTGATTAATTTAAACAAGTGACCACTTCAAGTCCCCCAGCTATACCCTTACAACACCCGTGTTTCTGACACTGCAATGTTATTTCTGGCAACACTGCCGATTACAGCTGACGGTGCCTACAGGGAGGCTTCAATAAGGATGCCAGCACAAATTTAATCTACCACACCTAACTCCATTGCACATACAGGCCTCCAATCCTCTTTTATATTCAATGGCATAGCACTAAATCTTTCAAAAATCTCATTATTAGTTGCAGGAAGTCAAATAATCAAGCAGAACCAGGTCTTCACATGTCTAATTGCCTGACATGTTTGCATATATTGTAACCATGATAAAAAACAGGATGTAAGAACAGAACGATCAATACAAATCCTCATGTAGCCCACAGAGCTCTCGCACGTTATTGCCCACCCACTGCTCAGTGTTGCAAATTCCAAGCAGAGAACATACTTCAGCATGCTAAGTCAGTGAGTGCACATCTATGCACGCGCTGGATGGATCAGACACGAATAGTTCTTTCCCTCATCAACAATATCCTTAAAAAAGACCGTGACCTTTAAATAAGACTTGGAGGCAGTAATAGCTGTAATGGATTAATGACTGAAGTTCCACATGATCCCCTCTAAACCATTGTGATATTCACTGTCTATTCATTTCACCCAGTTGACTTAAATGAGTCTCTTGTAAAAAAGAAAAACCAAAAACCCCTAACATTTCTTGGCCATTAATAAATAGAATTTTTTATTGTTTGAACAGATGATTAACTACATTTATAAGCTAAAAACAAAACTTTTACCACTTTATATTTATGTACTTTGGAAAAGAAAGTACTCAGAAACACTGCCAACCTTATAAACCATAAATCCACATAACAGCACTTTGATTCCAAAATAAAATATCCACTTTGTCTGTTATTAAATAGTAAAAATATTCCAACATAACCGTATTGTGTGTTGTAACTCATACTCAGAATTTATTTGATGTAGAGTTACTGACTGTAGAGGTTTTCTGGTCTGCAGAATAAGACCGGGAATGGATACGGGGACAGAGTTAAAGTTATGCTTGGAATATGCAATCTCATATTTTACAAATGTGCATTTCTTTAAGAAACTGTGAGGATATCTGAAAATTTTCTGACATTCCCCTAATGATTAATTTCCTTGCTTCAGTCTGTTTAGGATTTTTTTTTTCCCAGCTGGAGCTTCACACACATGCATTTCAGTTTACATAGGTACTAGTTCAGTTTAAGCACATCTCGAAAAACACATACTACCCTTTTTAGATCAAAAAAAAAATATTCCTCTGCAGGTATTACCTCTGCCTTTTACTGCATCCCTCCAAAAGGATGAAACAGCTGTGTTCCATTATTTGCACTCTGTTTTGCTGTAATATTATTTGACTTTCCATTTAATACAGTTTTAAATAATGAACAGAACTGTAATGTTAGCTCAGATTATATGGCTGTCAGGAAACCTGAAAACATGATTTAAAGATGCTGCTAAATTTAGGGAACAACAATATCAATATGGTTATGTTTGTACCAGGAACGGAAAGAGGGCCGGGGCATGCGCTGGCATGCCCCTGCCCTTGCTGTTCCATTGTAAGCCCGCTCCCTGGCACAGTTTTGGCTCCTGCCAGCTAACGCGTTCCCAGACAATGGCTGGGCACAGTTCAGGGGACAGCGCAGGCCAGCGACTGCTCCCAAGGGACAGTATGAATGAGGCCACTCTCTTCTGGGAAAAAGAGAACTTAGCCATATGGACATGAGGCATGCTGTGCTTTTTAGCCCCAGGACAAGAGAACTGTCCTGGCCTGTTTTACTTACCAGTATAGACATAGCCTAAGTGTCGCTGAGAAATGACAGTTGTGCCTTTGTCTTCCTACCCAAATGCATCAAGAATACATAGAAAAACAATCAAATAATCCCCCCCCAGAATGAGGCACAAATCTTATGTAGCTACCACATAAACACAGTCATTTAAAAAAAGATTAACTGCTCTATGGACACTTTTCCCACCAAAACAGAGGAGGAGAGAGGGACGAACCACACCTGAAGACAGCACTTGTGCTGTACTGCACATTCCTGCCACCTTAAGGAAAAAGGCTGGAGCCAGCGGCAGGTGTGCGTGATGGGGCATACCCACTGCTCCCTTTCGCAGGGTGGGCTTGGGTGCACACCAGGCACACCACAAGGCAGGAGAGGAACAGAAAAGGGCTGAAATAGTCTGTGCTCTGGCAAGCATCTTGCAAATGACTATGTTGGCAATACAAGAGGAGCTGCTGTTAATTTAAAACTCTACAGGATGCTGCAATTTATACTAAGGGTATACCAGGTGCCTCTGAAGTTGCCTGATGTCACATACTGACAGTGTTTTATTTGCGCTCAGAGAAACTGAGTAGAGAATTTGGCCTCAAAAACCACAATACTTGAAATTTTCTTCTTCGATCTATATTTTTTATTTAAAAAGATGATCTGAGGAAAGACTGAGGTTCTTCCACTACCAGAAATCAGTCATATAACATGCTTTGGTGTTTAATCTCACCAGGAGGAATTCTCTGGTAGATTCATGAAGAAGCATTTTTTCCTACTCAAGATGTGTAGTGGCATGTATCTACATATTAAGGCAACCTCCATTTCTGTAATAGTACAAATTAATCTGAAGTCTCCTTTCTTCTTAAAAATGCTTCCACATCACATTTTTGAATCCATGTGCCAAAGGATCTATTGTTAAGTGACAACTCATATATAATATCAATGCAGCAATTTACCTCAATAAGAAGATATAGCTATGCAGATCATTCTAAAAGATAAGAAAACTATTTCTCTGAATATTTTTAGGTTTGCTTTCAAGTAGTACAGAAATAATTAAGGTAGCATTTGAGTTCAGATAGGTAGCTGGGTTCAAAATTATTCCAGCAGGTTCACAATTAAACCTCTGTATACACAGCCTTGCTTCCTTTCTGACCTAAGAAAACACAATCCATTCTTCATTAGTGAATACTCCTCAAAATAGAAATAATTTAGAAATCTAGATACTCTGGATGCAATGAGGACTGAGAAAAGAGATGAGTGGCACTGGAAGAACCAAATTGTCACTGAGCTAATGGTGCCTAGCAGACCTCTTAGTTAATGAACTCCAATAGTTCTGAGTTAATTCCTTGCAGTTAAATGGTTGTACAGCCATGCTACAGTCAGCCCAAACCCAGATAAATTGTGCATAAACATGTGATACTGTATTGTATCTCTCTCTCCTGTACCATTGCTCAACCATGTCTCTTGTAGTTTGTCATAAGACAATGGAGAGCCATCAATATTTAAAATGACTGTGCGGATACATTGAGGACAGATAAGTATTTTAAATCTCCTGGAGTCTGTAAGGATTATGTCCCTAATGCTGTTGTGTGTTTCTTTTCACCTAAGATTCACAGATTTTAAAATAAAGGTAAACATTACTCTTTTGTTAAAAACCCCCAAACCCTGCAAAACAGCACAAACAAGCAAAAATCCAAATAGGATTAATTCTTTTCTCTAGTATGAACAGAATAGACAGAATTCCCCTAAATCAGCAGTTTTACAACAGCTCCATTATCTACATGTTCTGCAACATGTAGGTGACCATGGTTCAGTTCCCTTCTTTGTGCGAGGTGGTTAATCCACCCCCAAGCTCACACTTTTTTTGGATTGGGGTTAAAATTCCTGTGGAGGAATATCCATTCTACATACAGTCACTGTATCACAACAGAAAGATGACATGACTCCAGCCTAGATGCTAGTCCAGACGCCTGGGGAGCAAGTGAAAGCTCTTTTCTAACTTTAACTGCAAAAGTTTGGGGTTTTGATGTAAAATAGACAAATGGTGTTTGGAGCAGACATGAGCTTGGTGCCAATGCCTCTGTCATCTGCAGACCTAGTCTTTGTATTCCCTTGAACTTGTCCTCTCCAAGTCTTTCCCCCCTCCCCCTTAAGAAAAATTGCTAGCATGATCATACTGAATAACCAATAAAAATTCCTGGACCAAAAAAAATTGTCTGAGGAGTTTGTTGTAAAAAGCATTTTCAGCACATTCAGTCATTGCAGCTTGAGCAAGAGTCTTCATTCAACACTTAACCACTATCTGATCTAAGCTCTTGGCAAGAGTGAGTATGCCAGTAGTGATAGCACAACCATCTGTCAACCATTTTTCCTGCTAAATTGTTCAAAAAGCTACCTAACGCTTGAGCTAACAGCCAATTCTGCCACCTGTATGCAATTGGTACAAAAATACTGGCAGAAATAAGCCATTTAACAGATGTGATTGTCTGCAAAAGTATACTAAGTGTTTGAGGTTTCTTAGACGTGGTCTCTTAATACAGTATGTTACCAAATAAGACTGTAATATGAAATGTATTCATGTTAATATACATCACTGTACTACCTACAGGCCCTATGAGGTATCACTCTGGTAACCTTGTAAAACACGCCACAAGAGTTTTTAGGGGGAAGGAAAAAATCTTTTTTACTATCAATATAATGCTCCTGGGGCACAGAAGACTTGCTTTCTCCTCTGACGACCAGCATTGCAAGCTGCTGAAAATCTAAGATTGGGCTGAAGTTGAGTGAAGCTGTGGCAAGTCTGTCCTCTGTTTTCAGAAAGCTTTGGATCAATCTAACAGCACTGACAAATTCACGTAGGAGTGGGATTTAAGCCTTGCACACAGCAGCAGTATATAATAGTGCTTCCCTCAGTGTGTGTATGTGGTGGATCCTCTGCTGCCTGTTCCACTCTGAGTCTATAAATATGTTGATGGGCTATGGCATTAAGTTTTGCAGGTGGCCAGGAATACACAGCGCACCTACCACAAACACACACATACAGAAAAAATGGGTTAAGTAGTGCTGGCCTCCTGCAAATGTAATGCCCCAATCATGCAAATCATTCACAGACTGTTGCAGTATACCAGGCACCAAGAGAAGACGGAGCAGCTACAGATCACGTATGAATGCATTTGACACATGGGGCTAGTCGCAGAGCAAAAGCAGTTCAGCACAGTTTAGCTGGTTTTCTCCTAGTATAAACTGAGAAATATAGCACTTCCAAGCTCAGTTTCACTCGATGCCTAGTGTTTTAGCCCTAGTCAGCAGTAGTAGGAAGGCAAAAATATGTATGTAGGGAAGGTGGAGAGAAGTGGGGGGAACAAGCTAGGAGAAATGGGAAAAGAAAGAACAACAGAGGTAAAAGATTAAGTACACAACTATCTAAATCCTCAAAATATAATAAAAAGACATGCCATTGCTAAAGATCAGGAGAGATCACTATCAATGCCAGAGGCTCCATCTGACAGGCAAACTGTGTCATATACTACAGGTAAAAAAAACAAACCCAAATCTTCAAAGAACAAAGTAGGACGTTTCTACCCAGTGAGATCTGAGGTCATCAGTGTAATCATAAATTATAAGTAGGTAAGTATCATGTATTTGAATGTTTCTCCTTCCTTTTAGAGCACTATGACATTGTTACTTAGGATCTGACAAAACCTACCTAATGGGAACAGGAAACACAATACAGCACAACTTCATATAAACTTTTAGCAAGAGCAAAAAAAGTACATATTTTATGGTAAATTTAACACAGTATATTTCGATATTACAGGTTTTTCCTTTCTATCCCATAATATATTGACGACATAGATTGGTCGTTGTGCTTTTCGAGAAACAAATGAACACAGTAGTTTGCAAACATCTAAGTTGCTAATATGCAGTACAAGACATGAAATGCTTTATCTATCGCAGGTTTTGCATATGAACAGGAGCAGTGCAGGAGCGGTTTCATATAATTTGTGACATACAATTTGCAATTGTGTTTATCACTGTTATATAGAAAGACTGGGCAACTTTGAATTAGTGAAGGTAAAAAAATGGGAAGTTCTTTGGAAAGAATGAGTGATGCATTTGGATCTCCTGGGAGATGCTGAAGATCAGTGCAGAGGAATTGTGAGCATTTTTTCCATTCTCTCAGTCTAAAACACATTTTTCTCCCCTCTTCTAGGTGCTAACCTCCTATGGAATATTATGCATAATAGACATCCAGCCCTCCAAAATGAGAAGAGGCATGTTTGCATCCATTTCAATATAAGTGTTCTGTTCAGTCATTAAAATCTTCATTATACAACTCCTACAGACTGTGAATAATCTCAAATACAAGCACAAGGCTGCAGTAACTAATTGATTGGAAACATTCCTCTTGATTACAGATAATTTATTTGACACGGTTCAGAGGAAAAACTGTATAGCCTACTAAAAATCAAAATTAAAACTTCTCCTTTGGGGAAAAAAATAAACCAAACCCAAATGATTCTGAGGGGCAAAGTATGTGTACACATGTGCTGGGCTATTGTTCACATCCCAGTCTTGTGGCTTCCAAACTTTTAGGATGATAATATCAGTTCAGTGGGGTAAAGGCCACATTCCAATCTTGGTTACAGAAATACAAACCCAAGTAACTACAGTACTATGAGCCCAGTTACTTTGCAGTTGCAGAGACTGAAATTCAACTTTAAACTCTGTATTTTGCTACAGAAGACTTAGTACTTGACTGTTTTTAAACTGTTGCCTCAAGATTTCAAAAGCAGCTTTAAAGTAACTCAGATGTCAGTGTTTTAAGCAGTGAGACACAGTGAGAGGGAGTGGCTGCCCAGAAGCTCATTGTTAAGCATTTGATATTACAGATTTCCCTAATTTGATACTCTTAATTGAATCTAGCTAGTTGCTTGCAAGTGGCTTTCAAGATGCATCATCTCATCATTCCGTGAGGAGGGACTGATTGAAGAATAAATTATAAACACTTCATGTTTAAGTTACACATTGCAATTTGAAAACATCCTTGAATCACACCTTAACATTTAAAATTAAAAATCCATCCTACATCTTTCCTCTCATCACTCAAATTCTACTTCTCTGACCGCTTTTGTGTGATGTTTAGGCATAGTTTGTGTCCCATCTCTGACTTCTCTTCCTGTCTACAGCTGAGGGTCTACAGCCTACTGGAAGGCAAAATATATAAATTCCTTTCAATTCAAGACTTTTTTGCAAGGCCAAGCTAGTCTACCTTCCCCCCCAAATAAAAATACCAGACTGATGAAGAAGAGTCCAGAAATGAGACAAAAAGTTACAAGGACACAAGGTAACATCTCTCCTTAGAGAGTAAGAGGAGAGCAATCAGCAGGGGAAAATCAAGTTACAACACAAGTTATTAATAAAGATTCATTCCCTTTGTCTCTCACACCATTATGATGTTTTAATACATTAATTTTGCAGTAATTCTG
>VZTV01103877.1:0-10759 GCA_013400875.1 Anhinga rufa | reverse complement strand
GCCTGCTCCACTGTGGGCTTACCCTNGCTTACCCTTGGGGTCACAGCCTCCTTTGGGCACACACCCGCTGTGGCATGGGGTCCCCCACGGGCTGCAGGTAGATATCTGCTCCGGCATGGGGTCCCCCATGGGCTGCAGGGCACAGCCTGCCTCACCATGGGCTTCACCATGGGCTGCCAGGGAACCTCTGCTCTGGCACCTGGAGCACCTCCTCCTCCTCCTCCACTGACCTTGGTGTCTGCAGGGCTGTTTCTCTCACATATTCTCACTCCTCTCTCTGACTGCAGTTGCGCAGGTTTTTTTCCCCCTCTTCTTAAATATGCTGTCCCAGAGGTCCTACCGCTCACCGTCGCTGATGGGCTCAGCCTTGGCAGGCGGCGGGTCCATCTGGGAGCCAGCTGGCATTGGCTCTGTCGGACATAGGGGAAGCTTCCAGCAGCTTCTTGCAGAAGCCGCCCCTGTAGTGCCCCTGCTACCAAAACCTTGCCATGCAGACCCAATACAGATATATTAATTCAACACTAGTCACATCATAAACAAACCCCCTTTTTTGGCAGATTCCAGATGCAGATGCACTCTAGAGACGACTGAAGTTTCGGTTCTCATTTCCTTTCTTTCTACAGAAACATATAGCGAGAGAATCTGCTTCTTAATACAAAAGTGCAGAAAAACAAGTCAATGAAAGGTACAGTGATTTCCTGAGCATACTGACTGATGGTTTGTGGATGAATACCAACACTTGTGCCCCACAAAGTATGGAACCTATACAGTATGTATAAATACTCTTTTTATAAGTATTATATGTGTGTATATATATATATATATATAAAGCAATAGAACTCCAGTCTTCTTTCTGGCCTGAAGTGCTATCTTTCTATTACATACTGAATGTACTCAAAGATACTGCTGTTGGATATGAACTTTTAAAACTGTAACAAGAGAGAAAACTATTTTCGGAAGTTTAATGTTTGGGAAGCTCACTGTATGACATCAACACTTCCAGTAAAACTTACATAGAAGCCTGGATGCTTGGTTTGTCTTAAGCTTTTGGCTGAAGATCTCATACACATGACTATTAGTTTATTACCTAAAAATGTTAATTTTAATTACATAAAGTTTCAACATGATCATTGGTTTATTACCTAGAATTTTGATTGCAAGCAGATTTGGGGAAGGGGAAGGCCAGGACACTTACTAAAAAGTTCCTTATTCTCCAGTTCACAGCCCTACTTGCTTTACATTGAAATAGGAGTATAATCAGTTTGAAAGCAGTGAGATTTGATTTCCAGCATTTTCTGAAATGTTAAGTACTTAATTTTAGGACAAACAGCAACTGAAGATCTTTAAGTACACCTTGTCCCAAAAGCAAGCTGACAGGCATAAATAACCGTAACCGTATCTATCTATATTTTAAAAAGCAACTGCACCTATTCACAAGCTAGCCAGTTCTGTCAAAAACACAGCGGAAGAGCGAGCAGTGGCAGCCGTCATGTAACATGGAGTGGAGCGGTGAACGACACAGTGATCAAGGTGCTGTCCTTGGGAGGAAACAGGACAACGTGGCAATTCAAAGTTAACTGCTTAGGTAGCTTCTGGTTAAGTTTCGGTGTTAGTGCCTTTTGGATTCATAGTGTATTACTCTTTGGCTTACAAGACTCGACCAGCACACATTAACAGAGGAGAAATACATACACAGAGTGGTAAATAACTGCAATACTTCTGCTCTACTGTCTGCCCATTACTTTCCAGGCTAAATTCAAATTACTGGTTTCAAATTGAAAGCCCTAAACATACCTACCCTACTGAAAGAAACTGCATCTTTTCCTGAACCTCACTGCTACAAACATGATTCCCCTTAGTTTAAATTATAAAATAGAAGGCAGGACTTTCAAATGCTGGATTATAATATTTAAAGGATTTATCCTACACCACACGATAGACCACCAGAAAAAGTCCATGATTACAGAGCCCAAGTCTTCTGACATAGCCTAAAAACAAAGGGTTCTCAAAAGGTTACGGTGAGTCCTCCAAAGGGGAAAGTCAAGAAGGTAAACATCACAAAAGCATAACTCAACACCTAATACGAACCTGAGTTTCTAATTCAGGCATTGACTACAGAAAGGCATTTTATAAACAAGTTACAGAAACAAGTCTGTTTTAACTGGAACCATCTTTACCTGTATGCATTTTTTGAAACTGGCCGGGGGTCAAATTTGAATAGAAGGATGCACATTGAAGAATTGATGTTTAAATCTTGCTTCTTCCACAAAGGCTCAGTGCAAGGTCATTCTGTAAGAGCCTACAAAGTAAATAAAGATTATCTATTATACTGCAAATTATAGAGAGATAACCTTGCTTCTACGCTGAAGCTTAAAGATTGCAATGTTCTCACTAACAGCACTCAATAAACAAATAAAACAGGACTTCCAAAATAGATTTGTTTCAATGAATAGTTTACTACCAAAATTCTTATAGTGCTTGTTTCAAAGTTATGCTTGGCCAATTCAGATTTTTAGGAAAGATACAAGCAGACAAACACTGACAAAGTCGAGAGCACCAGCAATACGTGAAAGACATTATGAAGTCATTTTCTGCTCATTAGCAATAAAGTACCACTACTTCCCCCCGGCCCCCGCCTTAGGTGAGGCAAAATGCTTCTGTTAGAATAAAGGGGAAAATAAGACTTAAACTGTTGCAGGAGCTGGAAAAAGCCTGATCAAAGACACTCAAACTTGTAAATAAAGTATGCTTTACGCCAAGCTATTATTAAAGTCCAGGGGAAAGTATTATTGTTTATCATCGGTAAAAACATCAGGTACAAACAAAAATACGCTGGACCAGAGCGTACATTTTGATGAATAGTTTCCAGCACTTGTGCCATGTTTAAAATTCTGGCCATGCTCAGGTGGCATGACGAATGTGCTTCCTACTTCAAAACCACATTAACAGCTTTCAAATATTTTGTGTTGCCCCAGTGAAAGTTTTTCTGCTAAGACTGCAGCCTTATCCTTACTTTTTGTGGCTGCTGAAACAATTACCAGAATGCTTTCAACCAACCACACATAACCATGTTTTACTGCTACTGAAAGTTTCTTCTGTAGAAAAGTTTAAGGTAGGCAAAGAGGGGAAGGGGACAGGCAGAATTCAACACCACAGCTCTAAGACCACCTGAGCAACCCAGTGACTGAATCAACTTCTGGACAAAAAGTAGTATTTTAAACCATACTTCCAGATCTGTAAAAATTGTCTTTCCTGCTTTTTAATTTCCACATAATTTACTTTAAGAGATATCAGGAAATGGATAATCTTGACTACATTTCATGTTACCAGAAGTAGTGCTAGCAGTGCAGCATTTATACAGATTTTATTAATTAGCAGCTTGCCAGTAGCTGCTGGCTCCTCTTAAGTCACAGTTCAGCACTGCAACTAGCTTGCTGTGCTGTGACAGCGACAGCAAGTTCAGTCTTGCAATCTCATATTTTGCAGAGACACTCTTCTGCTGCAGAAAATGAACTAACTCAAAAAAGAGGTGCAACGCTACCGACACACTTGCTGAGGCAAAAAGAAAGTTAGTGCAAGAGAGCGTGTATATGTATACACCTCTGTCTCACAAAGTATTTTGAATTCTGTTCTGCAACAAAAGAAATTTCCCTCCCAAGATGACTTCATACTCCACCAGCTAAGAGCAGCCTTAGCCTAACCATCCAAACTATTTTCTGTTTAACAGGTTACACAATAAGGCATCAGAGAAAACAGAATTAAATCCCACTGTAGGCTTTCTTCACCTCTAACAAGTCAATGCCAAAATAACTGGTTTGGACATCAATCATAAACTGAAGATGCAGACTTGAATTTTGGATTACTGATTTACCAGCCAGATATTTAAAAAGATCCCTAGCCAGCTTTATTTAGAAAAATCTCATCAGTCTTAAGAAGGTGTTATCACCCTTCTCAGAGTCCTATTGCTGAATTTTCAGTAGACTGCAATCATACTGGACTTGTACAACCAAACTACCAGTTCTGGAAGACTTGGATCTTCTACACACAGACCTTGTTAGCTTTTCACAAAACTCGGGATCTTGTATCCCAGCTGCTTTATGTCACTAAGCATCAATAACACTGACCTCTTCATACCTTCCACTCCAACTCTTAAAAAGAAATGGAAGCAAACCAAAATTACAGTCACGGTTCAAATCACAGAGCACAAATTTCCTAGAGCAACAGACAGCTTATGAACTAGAGCACAGTGCCATTTCCAGATAACATAGGTAAAACACAACACAACTCTAGGTACTTCTGAAACCTTTTATACTTATTTTTTTACTTTAAATTTGTGGTGCTGTTCAGGTAGCCAGGCAGTACCTATACACCATACCCTACCTCAGTTTCTTTATTCAGGATACCATTTCTTCTACCAGGAGGGATTTAAGTTGCAGAGCTTCCTATTCAAGATTTCTCCACTGAAACACTGCATCACTTTATTCTGCACCAGCTACTTTTCTTTTAACATTGTGTTGTCTCAGTCCAGAATCTTCTTGCCTTGTTTTATGCCCTTCTCTTGCCTCCCAACATGCTCTGCCTCTAGATACTTGTTTTTCTGTTTGGTAATTTTTCTGTCCCCAGAAGAACGTGGAAGATGGGTTTTTCCTCATGACTCAGGCTCTTCGGCACACTTATCGTGCAGCCAGAACAAAGTCATGAAGATTATTCACCTCTATTCATTCTACAGCACCCTCCAACAGGTCCCTACCACACCCTCGGCAACCCGACCAGACTAGCAGATGAACTACACATCGGCTAACTGTAGGAACTTGGGGTAAAATCAAGTCTGGCAGATTTTCCCCATTGAAAGACCAGGCTCCCAAATAACCCTCTCAAGGACACACAATCCTATATAACATAAGCCTCCAGAAAGGTTGGGGCAAATAACAGTTACCGCTCTTTCCTGAACGATGCAAATCTCAGTGGTTATTTTTTATGTAACTTAGTGCACAGGCTACACAGAAACCAAGCAGGAGTTGTTCCCCCTCCCCAAACTGAATCTTTTTGCTGAAGTCATTACTGATGAGAGACTCAAATTAGGACAAACGAGACCTTTCAACCCCAGCTCCCAACATTACAGTCAGAACATTGCACTAAGTGTCAAACTAAGAACGAAGGTTTATTTTAGCTTACTGATAGCTGCTGTTCTGTTCCTCAAGCAATCTTCTCACAGAGAGCTCCACAAACAAATGGAAATGGCACTCTGTCCTTGACAACTTGACTGGATATAAAATTGGGAGCAGGAGGAATGTCAATGAACAACAACTGCTGCACCAGGCTCAACGCTGGGCAAGGCATCCTCCTTCCTGTTCCAAGTTCTGCAGACAACTACTCCCCCGCCTCCCCGGCCCCCAGTATCTCAACAACCAGAGTTGCGGGCCATGTTTATAAGCCACGCTGTAAAGACGCAAATAAGTTGCTGCGCCAAAAAGGAAAAGCAATGAGTTTCCTGTTTGTCCTGGTAATAGCATCTTAAAGAGGCACTCTCATGTTAGTCACATTTTTGACCATGCAAACTCTAACATACCTTATCGAATCTGCTACTGCTAGTTGTATTTCTCCCCAAAAAGCGAGTTCATCGCATGCCAGTGATTTCAATTATGCAGATTTCAATTTTAAGATAAAACAAAGACTTGAACGTATCTTTTCATTTTCTCCCCAGTCTGCAGCCTACAGGGGAAGTAAATGTTTGTCTCTGAACCCAAAAGCCACCATGAGCCAGTGACTCACGTGACATACTGATGATGCCAAAAGGATCTGAATTAGCAATGGAAAAGTCTTCACAAAAGAAGCAGCAGCACAAGACTGATCCTAACCACGGCTCTGAGAATTCATGCTGCAAAGTCCTCCTTGGAAGCCCACAAAAAAATGGACAGATTATATTTGTTAAAATAAGAGACAGGTAATCTCAAAGAGCTTTAGTTTGTCTTTAAGAAGTGTACCAAGAAGCTATATAAAAAAAAAATCTAGATTAAATGATTTCTTGCCTGTTTGTTGAGCAACTTGCTATAAAAACAAGACAGTGACTTACAGTTCAGTTTAATAAGCAGTTCCACTGTAACTACAACTTTGCATGACCTTCAGCAGGTAAAGGGCTACAGCTTCTACTATCAAGGACATACATTACTGGCTGCTGATCAGAAATGAACCTATGTCCATAAAACACGCTAAATAAAATGCATTAACAGAGTGGCTCATGGAGCAAGCAATTCACTGGCCTCTACTTCACATAGGCAGAAATATGATACCTTCACTCTTTTCACCTTTTCCTCAATGTGAGCATCGAGATTGACATTTATCAATATTAAGCCATGCCAGACTATTTCAGAAACAACACTCCTAGATCAAAAGAGATCCCCTTCCGACCTACAGTTGGGAGGTATCCATTGACAGCATCGGCATGAACACTCCGGTGTTCTGGTTTTTTTGTTTTCCTTTGACAAAGTGCAAAGCAGCACACTTGGTGAAAGCAGGGACATAAATACAATTTTAATGGGGAACTGTCATTGACTACTCTTGCTGACTATGGATATACAGCTCCCAGTATTCATTAGGTATCCTGCCAGATAATTAAATGGATTACTCAATAAAAAACTGTTGACAATTAATCACTCATAAGACTACTATTTTAATAAACAGGTTTCAGGCTCCATTAGCTGATTCATTGAGTTCCCTTCAAATAATCAATTCAGTCCAGCTGTTTGTGCAAATTTACTGGTCAACATAAAGCTTACACAAAAAAACCACCAGTCAGAAAACAGCAGCAGAATAAGTCTGTAACACTTGCCACAATTATCTAGAGGGACTAATACTTTCAACACTTTGATGCCTCTCTAGAATCCATCCATATTCACCATTATTTGGTACTACTGATTTGACAGAAGTGTCTTTTTGTCACCCCATCAACTCTGCGTGATGTTATTACAGTTCCTTAAGTTACATTTGTGCTTTTAGTAACTCCAAATATTGAACCAGTATTACTTACCTTGGGCTCCACCTGCCGGCCTTGAAACAAGCATAAGGCTTTATAGGTCCTATATAAACAGTCCAGCTTTTTTTATTATTCAGGCAGAAGTGTTTAAGGCAGCTGAAACAGAGCTACCACTTAAAACAGCAGTGATACAATTGGCAAAGGAGGCAACCAATGTATTTTGGTACCTCCTTCTATCAAAGCTGACATCGCATTTGCAATACCTGTTTTGTTTTTGTACCCTGAGCTGGAATAATCAGTTAGCCTTACAACATGTTTTATCTAAGAATTTTAAGTCAGACTCAAATTTGGGTATTCTGAAATTCGAGACAGTTAACAAACATTAAGAGAAAAAAACTGGAGGGCGGCTTTCATAGACATGGTAAGTACAAAAACATCTAATCAAAAAAATCTTCATACAGGTGTCATTCTTCCAAGCTCATATTCATGTAAGAGAGGGTGCTGCAACTCTGGGGATGAGACAAGCATATCGTGCAGAGCTGCCATTACAAAGCCGACATGCTCAACTCGGCCTCGTCATTCAGCTGTAGTTTCCCACAGATCAAGGGGAGGAGAAGATGAAGATTAGGTCAGCGCTGGCTTCCACACTTGCAACTTGACCCTACAGCAAGTCCAAAGCTTGATGAAAAACTGACTTTCTAGCTGCATTTCAGCAGAAAACGTGCCTTCAGAACTCTTCTTAGAGAGACAGGAGGTAGCTTCATTAAAAAAAGTTCAAATAAAAAAGGCTAAGTTGTGTCACAACGCATGCCTTCTGGTTCTCTTTTCTGAAGACAATACAAGCTGGAATATGCATACTGTGCAACGTGACAAGGTCTGCCGAATGGGGAAAAAACCTTACTATAAGGTGGAGACAGTGAAGACATTGTTCTCTGGATAATGAGCTTTTATTGACTAGGAATAATCAGACTAGATTTTAAGACAAGTTACCAAGGATGAAACGATGGCAACAATCTCCTATTTCTGTAATATGTTTCTAGTTTGCTGTCTAACTTATGCCTAATACACACAAACCAGCTTGACAAGGATTACAAACATCCTGTAATTAAGCATTCTGCTCCAAATGGCACTGCTGATTTGGAAATGGCATTAAAGTAACTAACATTCTTATTCTGCGCTACTGCACTCTGTTAGACAGTACAGAGTGTTGTTTTGCTCGTTTTAACGATCTGTTAAAAGCCTGAGTGGATACATGCCAGCATAAGGTAGCGTTTAGAGGGACTATCAAGAGACCGACACATGATAGATTGTGTATGTTCTTTTCATAGGGTTCCACCATCATTCGGTTGATTAGAAGCAATCAGTTCACAATTTGGCATAAAACCATTTTACCCTTAAGGACTCCCAGCAGCAGCCTTTGAAAAATGGAGCCATTTGTTATGTATTTTGTTTTTGCAAATGAAGCATCATAAATAACACCTGTCAGTTACCGCAGCGATCTCAATTGCTTCTCAACAGATCCAAAACTGTTGTTCAGGTGCAGTCTAAGAGACAGCAAAAGATCATTAGTCACTGGGTTCTGATAGTTTTATGTACCACAACAATAACTCGTGATTAGCAGAGTCTAAAACTATTTTACTGCTTCCTTTGAATGCGTCCAAAGGAGGCTGAGCACTACACTCCTCAAACGCCCATAAAAAGAATGAAATTGGATGCATTTTCTTTCAGTAGTGGAATGAGATCTTTTATTTTCCATTATTTTGCACTTCAGTATAAAAAGAGATGCTTGATTAGTTTTTAAAAGTAATCTACTTTTCCCCCCACAGAAAAGTGTCTCACAACCGCATTTTTAAAAGCGTATTTCTGATTTGCTTTTGCACTTCCCTTGTGTAGCACGTGCTCCTGTGTAATAATATCAATCATTAAAGATAAAGATGAGAGGGAATAGATGGATCCATAATCTGATGCCTTTCAGGTTGCTCTGCATAAAGACGATTTGTAACTAACCAAGGGTTTGTAACTGTACCAAGGTGAAGAGTCAGTCTTCGTTGCAAGAGACAGCAACGCAAAGTAGAACACTTTGAAAACACAGAAGACAGCATGTGAGGAGCATGCCATTCCCAAGTTTAATGGGCTAATTTTATTTTCAGCTCCTCAGTTTCTCTGTCTGGCATCTTACTAGATTAAGTCCACTGTACAGCTCCCAGGAGAAATAAAAGCCAGTAAACATCAACTTTCAGCACACTATGTTTTAAAAACATTTGCAAGAGATGGAGTAAGACAGCCTTTCCCCCTGTTTCTCAAGAGTGCTAGCAATTGTCCTCCTCTGCCACAGTTCTACAGATCCAGAGCCTTGTGCTAGACTTATTCCTCCTTTTAGGCAAAGATTTATTTTTAGCTTTCACAACGTTTCGGTTTTCTTCAGTGAGGAAGCAGCTAAGAATCCTTTTTTTGGGCAAGAAATTCCATTTTCCATTTCTTATTCATAGAAAGTCTACATTACAAGTAGTTGGAGAAAATGCTTACTAGAAGAACCATATATACGTGCTCTGTTCTTATCGTCTTCCCTAGAGACGTTCCTCCAGACTCTCCCAGAGAAAGAATACCAGTCTATAGGGACCTGTGACCTGACCCAGTATGTCTATATATTCTTAAACTTAATTTCCTGTGATGGAAGAGTGGCAATCACCGCTTTGTAAGTGTGTCTTTATTCCCACTTTTCCCACCTCATCCACAGTAACTCTGAGCTTACTGCCTACCCTGAACAATACTTGGAGGGGCCATGGGGTGATAGACACCCTACAAACGTGGGGGGGGAAGAAGGGACCAAAAAAAACACAAACGCACAGCAGTTAAGTAGATAAAAAGTCCTGCAAATATACTTACTTAAGTAAAAAACACATTAATTTCTTTCGAGACAGCAGATACAAAATTAACATTGCAACACAAGAACAACTTCAACAAGAGCTTATTGCTCCGAGTTCAAATAACCCTTCCAGGAGGCATAAGGCAAGGACAACAGTATTTTGCTAGTTCTCCTATAACAAACTTATTTATTTAATTGTAATTTTACTCTTTAAAAAAGCATGCCCGTACAAGTAATTTGGCTGCTCACTATCAGCATTCAGCAGGTTCACTTGGAATTGCTCTCAAGAACAACACCAGTGTCGAGGCCTGCCTGCTTTACTGCAGGTAGGTTGTTATACGTCTGGGTGTTTCCACTTTGCAGAATATAGCTGCTGGGATGGTAGGCATCCTGTTACTGAGTCCAGAACAAGCTCAAGTAGTTAACAAGAGGTGCATAACTGCACCGAGGCATCGACAAACGCACCAAAGTAGTTACAGAGAAAAATATCAGCCCACCCTTTGGCCACTTTATTTAAAATATTAACTGAGTATTTATGATAGGAATAGATAGCAAGTTGGCTTCAGTTAGAGCTCAGATACTCGACTCTCCGTATAGCCAGGACCGAGTAAGTCAAACTGCTGATAAGAACTATGGGAAGCCTGAAAACAACTAAAAAAAACCTATTGAATTTAACTGAAAAAAAGTCACATTTCCGCTACATATTTTGAGTTTTAAAACCAGCACAACACACAGCAGACAGTGAGCTGGTAAGGAGGTGTGCCTCAGGGAAGCCCGTGCCCTCTTGCCCCCCTATAACCATAAAAGAAGCCTCTCAAAACCCCCCTCGGTGTTTTCAATACCTACAAACTGAAACACCTGTGGCTTCCAGCGCCTTTCCGCGACCACGTCTGGACACGCAGCCACCAAAGGCTCACCGT